>PVIY010009523.1:0-73311 GCA_004026745.1 Myrmecophaga tridactyla | reverse complement strand
TCCTCAAATTGAACAGGCTTATATAATTTCTACTCAGAATAAGAAATAAAACATCAACAGCATCTCCATAAACACCATCATGCCCACCTCCTCTTTTCTAGTCCCCTTTTCAAAGAAAATTACTAACTCTTATTTCCATCATTAAAGATTAGTTTTGTTGGGTTTTTAATTCTTTGTGCTCTTTTGTGTCTGGCTTCTTTTACTCATATCATTGTGACTGCTCATTAATCCATATTTTTTGTTTGTAGGGGTAATTTTTTCATTTACATTGCTTTATAATCTACATACTACACAGTATTTCATAAACCACACTGTTTTCTTTAATCCATTCTACCTTTTTGTTGAGCATTTGTAGTTTCCAGGTTTTGACTAATGCAAATAGTGCTGTTAGGTTTATAGTTAAGAACCATAAGATAGGTGAATGACTAGGTTTAGTAGAAAATGTTTAACAGTTTTCCAGGGTGGATTTACTATTTTGCAGTCCCAATGCTATGTATGAAATACCTACTCCCCACATCTTTCCCAACACTTGGAATTGTCAGTAATTTTCATTTTAGCCCTTCTCAAAGGTGTATACAGAAATCTGTCTGTGAGTTCATTTTATATTTCCCTAATTACTAATGAATTTGAATGTAATTCATACATTTACTGGGCATTTGGATAATTTGTCTTGTAAGTGCTGGTTCAAATTCTAACCACTTTTCTACTGGATTATTTGCCTTTTGTTTCTTATTGATTTGGAAGCGTTCTTGATCCTACATACGAAACAGCCCTGTTTTGTAACTAAAGCAGTCATAGACAGACAAAAATCCGTTTATTTGAGTTATTATTTCCATGTGATATTCAAGTAACAAAAACAACTTTAAAAATGATTTGTATAGATTAACAAGTATGATGATGGTGGTGGTGATGGTGGTGATGTTACATATGCGAACAGGGGTAACAGCTAACATTTTAAGAAAATGTTCTATACTAATTTATATGGACATGCCCTTAAATCTTTTTCAATAAACATAAGTATGTATTATTATCTATTTCAAGCAGAGGAAATTTGCGGTCTTAAAGAAGTCTAATTAAAGAAGTCGCACAACCTCCCTGTCCCTGAATACATGATGAAAACAATATAACCCTAAAGCAGAGGAAGAGAAAATTGTAGGGCTCCTTATCCAGAGGGAAGGTACCAAGGGAGAAGATCAAGATGAAGATTAAAGAAGAGCCTTGAAGGAGACCTGGGTTGGATTCCCGGCCCATGTACTTTCCAAAAAACAAAGCAAGCAAAACAAGCAAAAATTCAACAAATGGTGATGCCATAGTGGGATACTCACATGGAAAAAGAATGAAATGTGACCCTGTCATACAGCATACAAAAATAAATTCACTACTAAAAAGAGCCTGAGTGTTTCCTGTCATTTGGGTGATAGGGATATCTATTTTTTTGCCCCAACCCTCAAAGACCATCACTGGCCTGAGTTATTTATTTAGGTCACATTACACAACATCAAATTGTTTCTTAGTACACAATATATTTTATATAGTAGACATTCAGAAAATAGTTCCTGAATCAAAAAATGAGGTTTTAATCTTAGTTCTATAAACATGGAGAACTGCTAAATTGTTAATGCAATTCAAGCCCTAATAGGAGGGAAAAAAGAAATAAAACATTGCCTATGTATTCAGTGTCAGATATTGTACCATGCAATGCATAGCTTTGTAACACTTTTTCTATAAGTGAATTGCTTGATTTAAGTTTAAATTTGAAAAAGAATTCATTGGCACAGTATTTGACAAAGCAAATGTGACTTCTTTGTTTCTTTTTTTTAACAATTCACACCTGCAGACAAAATCCTTTCCAAGTAAGTAAATCAGGTACCCACTCCAATCTCAGCTAAAAGAAAAAAAAAAAAAAAAAAAAAAAAGACATGCTACTAAACTAAAATTAGTATGATAAAACTTATCCACAGATTTACATGCATAGAAATATATACTCACATACACACACACACACACACACACACACACACACACACACACAGGGAGCACACATTCTGAAAGAAATGTATGTGCTGCATACAAAATTTGTAAGTATCAGAAGTGAAAGTTCACACGGTTTCTTCCCCTTATCCCCATGAATGACCACAGTTTACGTTATTTTCTTAACGTCTTTTTCTAAGCTCAGATATAGTGCTCACTCCTCTATTTCCCCACCTTGACAAAATAAATCAACGTGTGACCATTTCTCTCCAAAATTTCAAGCTGAGACCCACTGTTAAGAACTTGTCCTATCCCAGTTAAGCTTTTCTCAGATGTATGTTCTCTGTGAGGAGAGTAGGCAGCCCTCAATGGTTATAGGTAATTGAAAAATATGGTTTTCCTTCCCCATGCCATCACTATGAGGTGAAATGTTTCAATAAAAGCAAGATGCAGGTCCAGTTTTCAACACATGTAAACATTTAGCCTACAGACACACAAAAACATACAACTGTATACCACTTTAATGTAGAACACATTATCACTTTCAGGATTCTGATAAGCTCCTATGAAATAACTGCTCAGAGACAAATAAGATAACATTTGAATTGGATTAGGAAACAGAATCCCTTGTTAAGTGGGCAGAAGAGGACAGAGAAAGTCCTTTCTCTGAAGTTTCCTATTGACCAGATTTATGTAACCTATTTACAATGGCTAAAGTGCTGGCCTAAACAAGTCTAGCTAACTCTATATATTGAGTTACACATTACACAATTGAAAAATGATTCCTAATATTCACTTTGTTAACTACAGGTACATTGAGCAGACTCAGTGACATGTGTAGCCTTTGACTTAGCTTCCAAAGAATATGGATTCTTAATGAGGATACTTCATGTGCCAACTGCATCACACAGTCTAGCTCCAAATATCTGAACCAACAAGCACAACTAAGCAGAGGGATTGCAGAATGTGATTTCTGCATAATCCATGAGTAGTGGGTCATGTCAGAGTTGTTTTTGGTCTTGAAAGTAAGCCTCAAACTTCTGGAATGCCCAGAAGTTGTGGGTTGGCACATGTACAGCACAGCTGGGTTGTACATGCCATGGTCCCACCAGACTGGTGCTTCCAGGAGCTGTACTGTTAGGTCACTGCTCTAGCATCTGCACTAGCCCTGTCATCAATGACCAACTCCACATCTCAGGCCTAAGATATATTCTAGAAGGAAGAGCTCAAATGTCAGCTTGCCTAAAAGTCAGAGCCAGGGCTTTTTCCTTCCCTTTCCTCTGCCAACTTCCAAAGAAAACTATTATTTTACTACCTTTAAATTCAAAGATCCATTCTTTCCTACTATTTGAACAGTGAAGCTTGATTGCAGATAATGGGCTCACTGTTTTTTTCTAATGCTCAATTATGGATTTTCCTTACTGGCTTATACTCTTTAGACAATTTTTAATTTTTTAGCCCTAAAACATCACAGGTCATGAAAAATAGTAAAGTCTGAAACATTTTACAATTCAGAGGAACCTGAGACATGGTGACTACACGACACTGTTATTCCGGATGGGATCTTGGAACATCTAAAGCATTTTAGGGGAAAACTAGTGAAACAAGAATAAACTGTTGAGTTTAGCTAATAGTAATGTACTAATACTAATTCCTTAATTGCAACAAATATATAGTAACGTGAGATGGTAATAACAGAGGAAACTGGATGAGGGCTACATGAGAACTCTCTGTACTGTCTTTGTAACTTATCTGTAAATCTAAGACCACTCAAATATGGTTTTTATTTAAAAGGATACTTCTATGTGTATAGTGTGTGTGCATAGATACATATGATGAAAATCCTTTCATGCAAGTATACTTAAAGATCTCTTTTTCAAATAGTTGTATAGTATATATGCATCACAATTTATTTGACAGCTTATTCAGGTGGTCCTCAATGTTTTCATTATTATAAAGAATTCTATGTAGATATATCTTTAAATGTATTTTAAAGATACATTTTTGATAGATACTGACAAATTGCCCTAAAAATGAAATTCCCTCAGCATATATGGAAGGGATGATGTTGCCATTCCCTAATTTACACTAGCTATGACCACTCTTAAATTTTGCTAAAGTGAGAAAAATAGGAATCTCATTATAGCCTGAACCTTCTCATTTCTCTGGTCAGCAGTATTTCGATGATATTTTCATATATACTTATTAGTCATTATGGGTGTGAGGGTAGTTAAGTGGTAGTGTGCTGGTGACCCAGTTCAATTCCCGGCCCATGCACTTCCCAAACAAACAAAACAAAGAAACCATCAAAAACAAATAAACAAACAAAAACAAATTCAACAAAACGTGCTGCAATAATGGGCTACTGACATGGAAAAAGAATTATATGTGACCCTGCTGTTCAGCATACAAAAATAAATATGAATAGTCACTTGTAGCATTTTTTCTATAAATTGCCTATTCATAGCCATTGCTTATTTTTATTAGGGGAAATTATTTTATTAGTAACTTATAGTAATGCCTATGATGATAGTGATAATGTCTGATTTTTACACATTACAAATATCTCCCAGTGTGATGTTTGGTTTTAATCCTTAATGCTATCTTTTCATGTACCAAAGATATCTTTTTAGATGTTTATCTATTGACATATTTATTTATTTACTTTGAAATCATGTAATTATACCTATGAACCTTTTTCATTATGCTTTCTGGTTTTATTTTTCACTTAAGAAAATAATTTCCTTACCTAGGATGTAATTCCCTCAATCTTTTTCTAATGCTTTTTGGGTTTTCATTTAATGCTGACATCATCAATATCTTTTGAATTTAGATGCCGTGAGGTAAATATCTACATTTTTCCCAATATTTATTCAGTTACCTCAGCACCATTACTGAAGGGAACCTTATTTCCCGACTTCAAATATTTGAACTAATTGTGCACTGTTCTTAAATACATTATGTGTATTTTTACAGATAGTTTCTGTATTTTTTGTGTGTGTTTTTATTTATCCCTAAATTGGTAACACATTGATTTAGCCATTTCAGATATAAAGTACAATTTGATATCTCACAGGATAAAGACCTAATCATTCATCTTTACTTTCAAAATTGCCCTGGTTATTTGTTTGTATTTATTGTTTAAAAGGTGCTTTGCAATTATGTTGTCAACTCCCAAAATCTTGCTGATAATTTGACCTATTTGCACTCAGGGCCTCTGTAGCCCATGAAGCACTTTTGAGCAAATCACTAAACGGTGACACATGTGGGTGGACACCGCCCTGGAGCAGGACATACATCACGCCAAGCTGTATGTATATTTGTAGTTTTTTGTTTTGATTTGTTCTGCTTCTTTTCTACTGCACTGTTAGAAAAGTGTTTCATTGTATGAATATACCACAACTTATTTGTCTACTCTTTACTAATCTATATGTGGCTTATTATGAATAAAACTTCTATGAATATTCTTATACATATCTTTTTTGAGGCCACATCTCATATGCACACATACGTAGTAGACTTGTCACACATGGAGCAGGTGCAGATTTAGCTTTAGTTAGCTGAAACATTTTATACCCTCACCAAAAATACTTGACAGTTGCAATTACTTAAAATGCTTCCAGTACTTTGCCTATATTGGTAATATTTATCATTTTACAATCAGTTTCTCAAATTCTACAGAAGTATGCTGGGATTTGATTGGGGTTGTGCTGAATCTATACATTAATTTCAGAAGAGCCGATACAACATTGAATATTATGATCCGTGTACAAGTTATATCTCCCATTTTTTTAGATCTTCTTTAACTTCTGTGATCCGTGCTTGGTCATTTTCAGCATACAGTTAGGGCATATCTTTTGTCGGATTGGTCCCTAAGTATTTAATGTTTTTTTGATGTTATTATAAGTGCTATTGCTGTTTTAAATTTCAATTTCTGATTATTCATTGCTATATAGAGAAATACAATTATTTTGTTGATATTATATCCTATAACTTTGATAAACTCACTTATTAGTTCTAGTAGCTTTTGTGTAGATGGTTCAGATTTTCTGTATAGGTGGCCACCATCTCCAAATAATGACAGTTTTACTTTTTCCATCCCAATCTGGATGCCTTTTAAAAGATAGTTTTCTTGCTTTATTTTGTTGGGTAGAATCTCCAATACAGTCTGATATATATGATGACATTCCTGCTCTGTTCATTATGGTTCGGAGAAAGATCTCGGTCTTTAACAATTGTGTATAATGTTTGTGGTAGATTTAATTATAACCATTTATAAGGTTGTAGAATTTCCCATCTAAACTCTAGTTTGCTGAGAGAGATTTTGTCATGAATAGATGTAGAATTTTGTTCAAATGCATTTTTTGCATCTATTGAGATGATCTGATGGATTTTCTTTAAAGTCTGCAAATATTATACGTTTTACTTTTGGATAGTTAAATTAACACTGCATCCCTGAGTTAAGCATTCAGTTGGCTATACACGTGTGTGTTGAATGCTATTTCAATTACTATGTCTTTGTAAAAGCTTTCAGATTAGGAAGTGTGAGTCCTCCAAAATCTTTCTTCTGTTTTCAAGATGGCTTTTGCTATTTGGGTGCCTTAACCTTTCATTAAAATTTGATGATGGGCTTTTCCCTTTCTGCAAAGAAGTCTCTTGGAATTTTTTGGGGAAGGCTTTTAATCTGTAAGTGACTTTGGATAGAACTGACACCTTAATACTATTTAGTCTTCCAATTCATTAATGTGGACTGTCCTTCCATTTAATTAGGACTTTGGTTTATTTTAAGAATGTCTTATAATCTTCTGTGCACTAGTCTGTTATATCCTTGATTAGATTTCATATCTCACTCTTTTAGTTGCTATTGTAAATGGAAGTTTTTTCTTGATTTCTCCTTCTGATGTTGATTGCTTGTGTCAAGAAACAGCACTGACTTTGGGGTGTTGATCTTATGTCCCATCATTTTGCTGAATTCATTTGTTAGCTCTGGGAACTTTGTTGTGGATTTGCCAGGATTTTCTGTATATAAGATAATGTCATCTGCAAATCAGGAACGTTTTACTTCTTCCTTTCCAATTTGGATGCTGTTATTTCTTTATCTTGCCTAATTGTTCTGGCAAGAACTTCTAGGACAATGTTAAATAACTGCATTAACAGTAGGCATTATTTTCTTGTTCCTGATCTTAGAGGGAAAGCTTACAGACTTTCAACATTAAGTAGGATGTTAGCTGTAGGTTTTTCATATATGCCCTTTATCATGTTGAAGAAATTTACTCTACTTCCAGTTTTCTAAGTGTTTTATATCAAGAAGAAGTGCTGGATTTCATCAAATGCCTTTGACATTTTAGATGATCATCTCAATTGGAGATGACTATGAGCTTTTTTCCCTTCACATTAATTGATGTTTTTATGTAAAACCATCTTCGCATACCAGAGATAAATCCTTTTGATCATGGTTTATAATTCTTTTAATGTGTTATTGGATTTGGGTTGGTAGTATTTTGTTGAGGATTTTTGCATCTATATTCATATTGGTCTGTACTTTTGCTGTATTTTGCTATCTTTGTTTAAGTTTGGTATGAGGGTGATATTGTCCTCATAGAATCAATTAGGGAGTGTTCCCTTCTCTTCAATTTTCTGGAAGAGTTTGAACAGAATTGATGTTGCCCTCTTAGAATGTTTGTGAAATTCCCTTGTAAAGTTATCTTGTCCTGGGCTTTTCTTTGTTGGGAGGTTTTTGATTACTGATTAAATCTTTTTATTAGTAATTTGTTGGATTTTCTATTTCTTTTTGAGTGAGAGGAGGGAGTTTGTGTGTTTCTAAGAATTTGTCCTTTTCATCTATATTTTTTACTTTATTTGTGTACACTTATTCATGGATTTCGCATATAGTCCTTTCTATTTTAGCATGGTCAGCAGAGCATCTCCCTTTTCATTTCTGATTTTCATTATTTATGTTCTCTCTCTTTTTTGTCAACCTAGCTAAAGTTTTTGTTTTTATTAATATTTTCAAACAAGCAGTTTTCAGTTTCATTGATTCTATTGTTTTATTCTTCTCTATTTCACTTATCTCCTAATATTTGCTGTTTCTTTCCTTCTGTTCTTGGGTTTACTTCATTATTTTTTAGTTCTAGCTTTGATGTATGGACTCTGATTTAAGATCTTTATTCTTTTTTAAAGGAAGCATTTAGAGCTATTAATTTATCTCTCAGCATTGTCTTTCCATGCCTCATAAGTTTTGGTATGTTGTATTTTCATTTTCAGTCACTTCAAGATATTTCCTAACTTTCCTTGTGATTTATTCATTGATCCATACATTGTTTAATAGTTCATTGCTTAATGCCCACAAATTTGTGATTATTGCCTTTTCTCCCTTGGTTAGTGGTTTCTATTTTCATCTCATTTTGGTTGGAGAAGATGCATTGTATGATTCGAATATGTTTTAATTCATTGAAACTTGTCTTGTGATCGATAATATGTTCTATTGGTCTATCCCAGAGCATTATTCATGTAGAGAAGAATGTGAATTCTCCTGCTGCTGGGTGAGTGTTCTATATATGTATATGTTAGGTCTAGCTTATTTAGAATGACATTCAAGTCTTCTATTTCCTTATTGATTTCCTATCTATTTCCTTATTGATTTTCTATCTCTTTTATTGAGAGTGGTGTAATGAAATCACCTACTATTGTAGAACCATGTATTACTCTTTTCAAATCTGTCAATGTTTGCTTCATATATTTTGGGCCTCTACAGTTATGTGCATATATATGTATAATTGTTATATCTTCCTGTTGAATTGACCCTGTTTTCAGCATATAGTGACCCTCTTTGTCTCTGGTAACATTTTTTACGTAGTATATTTTATCTGATATTAGTCTAGCTGCTTCAGCTCTCTTTGATTATTATTTGCATGGTATATATTGTTTTCATCCTTTCATTTTCAACCTACTTATGTCTTTGACTTTAAGTTGAGTCTCTGTAAACAGTATATAGTTAGATCATGCTTTTTAAATCCATTCTGCAGTTGCTGCCTTTTGACTGGGGACTTTAATCACTAACATTTGAAGTGCCTACTAATAATGCAGGCATTTCTTTTTGTCATTTTTAAAGCCTTATACCATTTTCCACCTCAAATGTTATTTAATGACTACTTCCATATTTATTTTGGTTTTTTTTCTTGACCATTTTGAGATCCTTCTCATTTCTTTCTAAATATATTCTTCAATAACATACAGTACACTCTTCCTATGTAATCTGACCCACTACCTATTTTTGACTTGTTACAAACTGTCCAAAAACGTCAGTTTATCAAATTTTTAATGCAATTGATTTTAGTACCCATAAGAAACAAGAAATGGAGTTACATAACAAACAATATGATAATATTGGCATTTATAATTTTCATTATGGTTACCTTTACTGGATATCTATATTTCTTTATGTTGCTTTGAACTACTGTCTAGTTTCCTTTCCTTTCAGTCTGAAAAACTTTTAGCATTGTTTGTAGTGCAGGTCTAGTGGGGACAAATTCCCTTGGTTTTTGTTTACTTGGGAATCTCTTAATCTTTACCTTATTTTTGAAAGAAACTATTGCAAGACATAAAATGCTTGGTTAAAAAAAATCTTGGTTAACAATTTTTTCTTTCAGCATGTTCAATATTTCCTACCATTGCTTTCTTGCCTCCATGGTTTCTGATGGGAAATCAGCACTTAATCTTAGTGAGATTCCCTAGTACATAACTCATTGCTTTTCTCTTATAACTTTTAGAATTCTTCTCATTGTTCTTGGCATTGGACAACTTAATTTCTATGCATCTGAGCATGGTCCTCTTCTTATTTTTTCTGTTTGGGGTTCATTGAGATTCTTGTATGTGCATATTCACATCCTTCATTAAATTTGGGAAATTTTCTGCCATTAATTCTTCCAATATACCTCTGGCCCCTTTTTCTCTTTTTTTCTCCTTCTGGAACTCCCATAATGTGTATATTGGTATGCTTGCTGGTGTCCCACAGGTTCCATAGACTCAATTCATTATTTTTTATTCTTTTATCTTTCTGCTCCTCAGTCTGCATCATTTCAGTTGTCTTGTCTTCAAGGTCACTGATTCTTTCTTCTGCCACTTTTAATTTGCTATTAAAGTGATCTAGGGAAATTTCATTGCAGTTATTATGTTCTTCCACTCCAGAATATCTCTGGAGAGATTTCCATGCTGTTCATTCATTATTTCACTCATATCCTCTAGTCATTTCTCCCAGCTTTTCTTTATCTCCCTGAGCATATTGATGATCATTGTTTTAAGGTCTCTGTCCAGTAAGTCCAAAATATGGTTCCTTTCATTGTTGGATTCTGGATTATTTTCTTATTACTTTGGATGGGACATCAGTTCCTGTTTCTTTACTTGTCTTGTAATCTTTGGTTACACACTGTACATTTTAATATTTTAGAGTGTTAACCCTGAAATTTAGTCTTTGGACTGTCCCTTAAGTTTTTATCCAGTTAGTGATATGACAGAGATTTTTTGAATGCCAACAGCTAATCAAAATAAACAATCCAAGCCAAAAAGCTCCTTTCACTCTCTTTGCAAATTAGCTCTGCTTTGGCTGGTGGGCTCCATCATAGTTTAGCCCTCCTATTAAGCAGATCAGCCTGAGGTAAATGAGAAGTACAAAGTTCTCTGTCTTATCTTCATCTGAGTGGAACAGGAGCCAGGCAGTCTGCTTCTTGGGTCTGTTTCTTGCAAGATATCCCAGGGATTTCCTGTTTATAGTTCACAGGAATTCCAGTGAATGTCTGTTCTACTCCTTTTGGAACTGAACGTTCCCTACTATTGGGTACTCTTTGAAGTGACTTAATGTAGGTAGTCCTTTGCCCCAGGCTGTTTAAACCTAATTGTTTCTCACACTGTCCCATCTGCTGTAAGTGGGGTCTTTGCCTTTTTAGTCCTTGTAAATCTTATACCTCTTTTGTAACTCAATATTTCCATTTATGCCTACTTTTACTTTTATTTTATTTTTTGTGTCCCACCATATTGAGTGACTTCTTGTTTCTATTTGGATGTGCTTCTCATATTATTTTCCTTTTGGTTACTGTGGGGTTGAAATTTAGCATCCTAAACTAAATAATAATATTTGATTTGATACCAAATACACTTCAACAGTATTCAACATTTTTCCCATAACATGCCACCTCTCTACCTCTGTCTGTCCTTGTCACCACTTAAATCTTTGAACATTGTTTGTGCAAAACCATAAACTTACCATTACCTTTTATGCATTTGTGTTTTATCACTGTAATTTACCAACCTCTTCTTCCCATTCTTCTCTAGATGCTGTACAATGTTCTGCTAGCCTCCAGAGTTTTGAAATAATTGTTTCAGATGGTTTCTGCCTCTGAAAATAGTTTTACTGGTGAAAAGACTGAATCCTGGAAATTTCTACTCTGCAATATTCACTAATCCACTTAATTTTTAAAAGTATTTTAATTTTTCAATAATGTTTTATATTTGCCCATTTAGTTACCATTCCAGTCCTCTTTATTACTTTGTGTACATTCAGGTTTTCATTGAGTATCTTTTTCTCAAATTTAAAGGATTTCCTCTACCATTTCTTATAGTTCAAGTCTTCTGTTAATGATTATTCTGTTTTTCTATGTCTATAAAATCACTGTTCCATTTTAATTTATGAAAAATCTATTTGAAATCTTGATAAGATTGGTAAATAGGGCTTCCCTCTCCATACCTTAAAGATGTTTTTCTACCATCTTCAAGCTTGTAGTGTTTTCAGAGGAAATCTGCTGTCATCTTTATGGTTTTTTCTCTTACATGTCATTTTACTCTGGATGCTTATAATATAGTTTATACACCAATAGTTTTAAAAAATTGGATGATTAAATGCCTTGGTATAGCTTTCTTCATAGTTCTTGTGCTGAGAGTTTGTTGACCTTCTTGGATCTGAGGGTTTTATATATATATATATATATATATATATATATATATATATCATGATTGTTATTAAGAGTGTGGATTGTATGTTTTAGGTGCTTGTTTTATTCCTATAAATATTCTTAAAATTTGTTCTGTAGATGACGACACTTTTGGGAACCGTGTGCAATGTTTGTCTCTTACTTTGAAGCTTATTTAGGCAGGATCAGAGTAGCATTTAGTCTGGGGTTAATTTTCCCCATTACTGAGGCAACACTATCTTAGTATTCTAAACAATTCTTTGTGAGTTGTGAGACTTTCCACTCTGTTGGGAACAATCAATATTCTGTGTGATTGTCAGCCACCATTTATTCTAATCCTTTAGAGTATTTCTGTTCCTGACTACAAGTAGCATCCTCAGGTACATGCTGATCAATATTCTACTGAAAATTTCTGAAATTCTCTACAGATCTCTAGAGTTCTCTCTGTAAATCTCACCTATTTGACACTTTGCTGTGAACTGTAGCCAACTACCCTGGCTTCCCTGGAAATGTAACAAGGTAAGTTCATCTTGGAAAGACACTGCTGTCTGCCTAGGTCCCTATTTCCTGTGTCCTGGCTAAGAAATGTTCTCCACTCAGTATATTGGTTCATTCATGGGCTTACCTCATGAGTTTCCCATCTCATGTTGGATGCTGGTTGCTGGGTGAAAACTGATAGAGACTACAAATATAAATTTTTTTCCAGGAAGAGAGAGTAGCTTTACATCTCCTTGGAACTGTAAAATTTGGTGTTTAGCTTTGTTGGAATAGGTCTATTGTAGCTTTTTACTTTGCTTAGACATAGTACTTCTGGGGTTTCAATGAAAAGCGAAACTTTTTTTTACCAAATCCTTCAATCCTGGTAGAACATGCACTGTAAAATCTATCCCCCAAGCTTCCTGCAGTTGCAAGAGTCTCTACTCACTCTTCAGTCTCCAAGTATTGCTTTATGCTGAGTTCTTTGGCATTTGGGAGTCAGCATACTATTTGAAGGGAATATTATGTAGATTGTGGAACTCTCCTGTGTTAATGCCTCTAACAATTTTATCCTCAATTTCCACCTTCCCTTACAAATTCCAACTCTGGTCTCTGTTTCCTTGGTGTACTAAGACTACATTGTAGAAAGACTGGTGCTTATTTTGCAGGATCCACCAATACCTTGAAGATCTGAGGGGTGATTCATGAAAAAAAAGCTTGGTAAATGTTGGACTCAACTAGTGTGTTTCCCTTTTTTCAAGATTATGTCCTTTCTAGTTTCTGGCTCCTTTAGTTGCTCTTCAGTTCTATAAAATTGTGCCTTTTATGTTTCATCCAGTTGTTGGCAAGAGATTTAGTCTGCTACTCTATATAACAGCAACAATAATTCACTCCTTAATTGGAAAGCTTTTTAAAAATGCCAATGCTTGGGCCTCACTCCAAATCAATTATATCAGAATATTTGGGAATGGGGCCCAGGCATATGTATTTTAAAATTCTTTCCAAATGATTCAGATATTATGAAAGACGAGAACCTCACTTCTTGGTTGACTTGTACTGCAGTCTGGACTGGATTTCTTTAATGCAAACCCAAGACACTGTTCTCTAGATATTAAAAACAAAATTTATTGCAAGAGCTTTAGTTAATAGCTAAAAAGCTTGTAGACCTGAGAGGAAGAAGAAATTTCCTGTAAGAGTGTCCTTTCTCTTTCTGCATCCTAAGTGCATCAGTAGGAATTAACCCAGAGCCTTGTTCCCTTTATAAAATGAGCTAAACTTGTGTGGTAAGGTTCTGGAGGCAATCACCAATGCTATAAGTGAGAAGGGAAACTTAATTGGTTCTCCATGTCTTTTTTTGATGCAATTTTATTGAGATATATTCACACACCATACAATCCATCCAAAATATACAATCAGCGGCTCACAGTATCATCACATAGTTCTGCATTCATCACTACAATCAATTTTAGAACATTATCATTACTCAAAAAAAAAAGAGAAAACCCAAAACATCCTATAACCTTACCCCCTACCATCATTGACCCCTAGCATTATGTTTCATTTGTTACTGCTAATGAAAGAACATTAATATATTAACTGTTAACTATAATCCACAGTGTGCAATAGGTGTGCTTTTGCAATGTACCACTCTGTTTTTAATGTCTTGATATAGTTTTGTACATTTGTTCTACTTCAGAGAAGAATTTTTTTATACTTGTACTGTTAATTACAGAAATTGTCCACCACAAGATTTACTGTATTATACATTCTAATGCTTTAACCTCTGGTTTTCCTTCTGGTGAAATATATGACTCTAAACTTCCCATATCAATCACATTAACATGCCATTCAGCACTGTTAATTGTACTCACAATAATGTGCTACTATCACCTTTATCCACTTCCACACATTTAAATTCAACCTAGTTAAAAATTTCACACATCTTAAGCAGCTGCTCCTCTTTCTCTAGCCTCATTCTATCTCCTAGCAACCTATATTTTAGATTCTATGTCTATGAGTTTCAATATTATAATTAGTTCATGTTAATGAGATCACACACTATTTGTCCCTTTGTGTCTGACCTATTTCACTCAACATAATGCCTTCAAGGTCCATCCATGTTGTCACCTACCTCAAGAATTCATTCCTTCTAACTGCTAAATAATATTCCATCATATGTATAATCACATTTTGTTTATCCATTCATTGGTTAATGGACACTTAGGATATTTCATCTTTTGGCAATTGTAAATAATGCTGCTATGACCTTTGGTGGGCAAATGTCTGTTTACATTATAATAAGTATGCAATGAGATCACATTGTGGTTTTGATTTGCATTTCCCTAATAGCTAGTGAAGCTAGCTATTTCATGTGCTCTTTAGCCATTTGTATTTCCCCTTTGAAAAAATGTCTATTCATGTCTTTTGCCCATTTTTAAAATTGGGTTATTTCTCTTTTGATTATTGAGTTGTAGGGTTTCTTGTATTGTAAATATCAAACCATTGTCAGAGATGTGATTTCCATATATTTTCTCCCATTGAGTCAACTGCCATTTCATACTTTTGACAAAATCCTTGGAAGTGCAGAAGCATTCAATTTTGAGGAGGTCCCATTTATCTATTTTTTTTTTCTTTCATTGCTTGGGCTTGGATGTAAGGTCTAGGAAACTCCAAACAATCACTAGATATTGAATATGTTTGCCTGCATTTTATTCTGAGAGTTATATACTGGTTTTATATTCAG
Source organism: Myrmecophaga tridactyla (assembly GCA_004026745.1). NCBI lineage: Eukaryota > Metazoa > Chordata > Mammalia > Pilosa > Myrmecophagidae > Myrmecophaga > Myrmecophaga tridactyla. The sequence goes on along the minus strand of PVIY010009523.1, from coordinate 58,158 downwards.
GTCATTTTGAGTTAATTTTTATATAGAAAGTGAGATAGGGGCCCTCTTTCAATTTTTGGGTAAGGATATACAGTTCCTCCAGCACTATTTATTGAAGAGACAGTTCTGTCCTAATTGAATGGACTTGTTAAGTATCAATTGACCATAGATCTGAGGGTCTATTTCTGAACTCTTGATGTGATTCCATTGATCAATATGTTTATCTCTATGCCAGTACTATCAATGCTGTTTTGACTACTGCAGTTTTATGTTTTTATGTCAGGAAGTGTGGGTTCTCCAATTTCATTCTTCTTTTTTCAAGATGTTTTTGACTATGTGAGGTCCTTTACTGTCCAAATAAATTTGATTCTTGGCTTTCACATTTCTGTAAAGTAGGCTGTTGGAACTTTGATTGGTATTGTATTGAATCTATAGATCGATCTGGGCAGTATTAATATCTTAATGATACTGAGCCACCCAGTGCATGAATATGGGCTGTCCTTCCATTTATCTAGGTCTTCTTTTATTTCTTTTAGCAACGTTTTGTAGTTCTCTGTGTACAGGTCCTTTACATATTTTGTTAAGTATATTCCCAGATATATTACTCTTTTAGTTTTTATTATGAATGGATTTTTTTTCCTTGATTGCTTCCTTAGATAGCTCATTACTAGGGTATAGAAACACTACTGATTTTTGTGTTAATCTCATATCCTATCAATTTGATGAACACATTTAGTAACTCCAGTAGCTTTTTCATAGTTTGGGGGGGGGGGCTTTCTAAATATAAGATCATGTTGTCTGCAAATAGTGAATGTTTTACTTTTTCCTTACCAATTTGGATGCCCTTTATTTCTTTATCTTACCTAATTTCTCTGGCTAGAACTTCTAGCACAATGTTAAATAACTGCTGTGACTGTTGGTCTCCTCGTCTTGTCCCTGATTTACAGAGAAAGCTTTCAGTATTTTAACATTAAATACAATATTAACTGTGGGCTTTTCATATGTACCCATTATCATGTTGAGGAAGTTTCCTTTAATTCTTTACTTTCAAAGTATTTTTATTAAGAAAGTATGTGGGATTTTGGCAAAGCTTTTTCTGGATCAATTGAGATAATCATGTCATTTTTTCTATCAATTTGTTAATGTGGCATATTACATTAATCGATTTTCTTGGGTTGAATCACCCTTGCATATGGGATAAAATCCACTTAGTTATGAGGTATAGTTTTTTGAAAATGCTGTTGGATGGATTTACAAGTATTTATTGAGTATTCTTGATGTTTTTTTAAAATTGTGAACAATCACAAATACAAAAATGCAATAAATTTCCAAGTATATTTTAACAAGTAGTTATAGAAAATACTTTAAAGTTTGATATGGATTTTAGTTCCACAAATTTTTCATTTTTTCTTCTAGCTGCTCCAAGACACTGAAGATGAAAAGAAATATCAATATAATGATTCAGGAGTCATACTCATTTGTTAAATTCTATCTTCTCTGTTATACGCCTCCTTCTCCTTTTTATTACTTTTTTTGTGAAAATTAACATATAGACCAAAAAAAGCAATAAATTTCAAAGTGCATCACCACAATTAGTTGTAGAGCAGATTTCAGAGTTTGGTCTGAGTTACAATTGCACAATTTTAGGTTTTTACTTCTAGCTGCTCTAAGACACTGGAGACTAAAAGAGATAGCAATATAATGATTCAGCAGTCATACTCATTTGCTAAACTACCTTTCTGTATAGCTCCAGCATCAACTTGACCTTTCTCTCACTGTTTATCTTATGCCCATTCTAAATTTTTCATATTGGAAGGGGCTGCTGATAATATGGGATAGGGGGATGGAACTAGTTGATGTTCTGGAGAGGCCAGTCCCTTGGCTTTCAGGACTTATCTGGTTCAGGGACCCATGTGGAGGTTGTAGATTTCTGGAAAGTTACCCTACTGCATGGAACTTTTGTAGAATCTTATCTGATGTCCTATATATTCCTTAGGATTGGCAGGAAAGGTTTTGGTTCGGGATTGGCAAGTTATAATAGGTAGCAATGTCTAACTGAAGCTTGCATAAGAGTCACCTCCAGAGTAGTATCTTGACTCTATTTGAACTCTCTCAGCCACATATTTGTTACACTTCTTTTCCCACTTTTGGTCAGGATGGCATTGTTGATCCCACAGTGCCAGGTTCATCCTTGTGAGTCACCTCTCATACCACGAGGGAGACTTTCACCCCTGGATATCATGTCCCATGTAAGGGGGGAGGGTAATGGTTTCATTTGCAGATTTGGGCTTAGAGATAGAGAGGCCACATCTGAGCAACAAAAGAGGTCCTCCAGAGGTGACTCTTAGGCATAACTGTAGGTAGGCTAAGCTTCTCTGCTACACACATAAGCTTCACAAGAGCAAGCCTCAAGATCAAGGGCTTAGCCTATTGATTTGGGTGTCCCTAATGTCTGGCACAGTATCAGGGGTTTCCCTGGTGGTAAAGTTTAATTGTTCCATATTTTTTCTCCCATCCCTCATGGGACTTTACAAATACTTTTTTTAACATTGTTTATTGGGAAGTACAACCTATATACAAAAAGGGTCAATACTTTTTGATTATCTGCTTAATTACTCTGGGATGGATCCAGGTATTAGATTAAGCTGTACAGGATTAAAGGCCCTCATTTTTATTTAGGGCTCCCTGTGTTTAGATTATTTAAATGATCTATCTGGACAGGTTGAGTTAGATTATGTGCTACAGAAAATTTAGGTTCTGGAAAAAACAAACCTTTCATCCTTTGGTTTCAAAGAGTAGATGAGGTTCTAAAATACAATTTCTTCCTTACCTTAATCCAGGCCTGATCAGCTTCATTGTTATCTCTAAATATCAGGTTATACATCTATAAAACAGCCTCTCAAAATCCAGAAATAACAATTACCACTCCATACTAAATGTGACTGCTCTAAGGCTTTCAATCTAAGCCCTAGTTTTCTAAGAAGTATTTTCTAAATGAAATATACAATACTTGTTCTTTTGTTTCTGGCTTGTTTTGCCTCACCAAATGTCTCTAGGTTCATTCACATTATTGCATCCCTCACTACTTTGTTCCTTTTTGTAGCAGCATAATGGTTTATCATATGTTTACACCATCATTCGCCAATCTACTTCTCAGTCAGTGCATCTTTCAGCCACCTCCATCTACCGGGCCTCATGTAAATTCAAAGTCATCAGTCCTTCAACACTCTCAATTTTAGATAATTTCATTGTTCCCAAGAAGAAGATAACCAATATAACACACCCTCACCAAATAGAAAGTCCAAACTTCCCCAAACTCTTGTCCCTCCCCCCATTATGTACCCCTGATATTGCTGTGGTACTATTGATGTTTTCGTGTTAGACATAGCCCAGAGCATGCAATATAATTTTTCCCCCATACCCTGAAATTATACACTCTTTGTACAAGATTAATAATGTTAAAATAGTTCATGCAGGAAATTATTTATATTTGTAGTGTTAGTCGTTGGGACACGAGTATATTCAACCCCTTTCACTCATGTTCACCTTCAATATGGTAACATTACTTATAGACCCACTAGTGAATCACCTTAACCTCTATCTATTCCCTTACAATTAAGTTCAACCTCATTAGCTAACTCTTCACATATCTCTAGCTTCTGTGTATCTCTAAATCCCCTACATTCTCTTTAAGACTCTGATTTTACTTTTACCATGGTCATAAAAGTGGAATCATGCAGTATCTATCCTTTTGTGTCCAGCTTATTTCACTCAGTATTATGTCCTCAAGCCTCATCCATCTTGTCATGTGCTTTAGGATATCATTTCATCTAAATGCTACATAATATTCCATCATATGTACATACCACATTTTGTTAATCCACTTATCTGCTGATGGGCAGTTGGATTGTTTCCCTCTTTTGGCTATTGTGACTAATGCTGCAATGAACATCGGTGTGTAAATCTCTGTGTCACTGCTTTCACCTCTTCTGGGTATGTACCATGTAGTGGTATTGCTGGGTCATATTTAGTTTTCTGAGGAACTCTCAGACTGTCTTCCATAGCAGCTGCACCATTATCCATTCCCACCAGCAGTGGATAAGTGTTCCAATTCCTCCACATTCTCTCCAACATTTGTAGTTTCCTCTTTAACAGCAGCCACTCTTATGAGTTTATGGAGGTATCTCATTGTAGTTGTGATCTGCATTTCCCTGAGAGCTAATGAGACTGAGCATTGCTTCATGTGCTTTTTTTCTTTTTTGCACTTCAGAAAAATGTTAATCTTTATACACATCTTTATACCACTTTATAATTGCATTGTTTGTTCTTTTGTTGTTGAGTTGTGTGATTTCTTTATGTATACAGGATATCAAACCTTTACTGATGTGTGATTTCTAAATATTTTCTCCCAATGAGTTTACTGCCTCTTCACCTTTTGGCAGTCTTTTGAGGCACAAAAGCATTTGATTTTGAGGAGTTCGCATTTATCTATTTTTTTTTCATTGCTTGTGCTTTGGATGTAAAGTTTAGGAAGCTACCACCTATTACTAGGTCTTGAAGATGTTTCCCTAATTTTCCTCTAGGAGATTTATGGCACTGGTTTTTATATTTAGGTGTTGATCCAATTTGAGCTAATTTTTGTATTGGGTGTAAGCTATGGATCGTCTTTCATTCTTCTGGCTTATTGATATCCAGGTCTCCCATGTTTATTTATTGAAAAGAATATTTTGTCCCAGTTCCCTGGATGTTGGGGCCTTGTAAAAAGCTTGCAGTAGATTTGGTGGTCTATTTCTGTGCTCTCAATTCAATTCCAGTAGTCAATACTTCCATCTTTATGCCAGTACCATACTGTTTTGACCACTATGGCTTTATAATAAGGTTTAAAATCAGGAAGTGTTAATCCACCCACTTTGTTCTTCTTTTTTAGGATGCTTTTAGCTATTTGGAGTTTCTTTCCCTTCCAGATGAATTTGGTAACTAGCTTTTCCAAGTCTTCAGACTAGGTTGTTTGAATTTTGATAGGTACTGTGTTGAATCTGTAGATCAATGTGGGTAGAATTGACATCTTAATTACATTTACCCTTCCTATCCATGCGCATGGAATGTCTTTCCACCTGTTTAGATCTTTGATTTCTTTTAGCAATGGTATGTAGTTCTTTGTGTACATGCCCTTTACATCCCTAGTTAAGTTCATTCCTAGACACTTGATTCTTTTAGTTGCTATTTGTAATGGAATTTTTTCCCTAATTGACTCCTCAGTTAGGTCATTGCTTGTATGTAGAAACATAACTGATTTTTGCACATTAATTTTATAACCTGCCACCTTGCTGAATTTGTTTATTAGGACAAGTAACTTTGTTGTAGATTTCTCAGGATTTCCCAAGTATAGTATCATGTCATCTGCAAATAATGAAAGTTTTACTTCTTCCTTTCCAATTTGGATGCTTTTTATTTCTTTTTTCCACTTGATTGCTCTAGCTAGAACTTCTAGTACAATGTTGAATAATAGTGGTGATGGAGGGCATCCTTGTCTCATTTCTGACCTTAGGGAGAAAGATTTCAATCTCTCACCATTGAGTATAATGCAGGCTATGGGTTTTTCATATATGCCTTTTAGCATATTGAGGAAGTTACCTTTGATTCCTACCTTTTGAATTGTTTTTATTAGAAAAGGATGTTGAGGTTTGATGAATGCTTTTTCAGCAGCAATCGAGATGATCATGCAATTTTTTCCCTTTTGATTTGTTAATGTGCAGTATTACATTAATTGATTTTCTTGTGTGGAACCATCCTTGCATTCCTAGTATAAACCCCACTTGGTCATGGTATATAATTCTTTTAATGTGTTGTTGAATTCACTTTGCTAGTATTTTGTTGAGAATTTTTGCATCTGTGTTCATTAGGAAGATTGAACTATAGTTTTCCTTTCTTGTAGCAACTTTACCTGGTTTTGGTATTAAAGTGATGTTAGTTTTATAAAATGAGTTAGTGTTCCTTTTTCCTCAATTTTTCTGGAAAAGTATGAGCAGGATTGGTGCCAGTTCTCTTTGTAATGTTTGATAAATTTCCCTAGTGAAGCCTGGGCTTTTCTTTGTAGGAAACATTTGATGACAGTCTTTTTTACTTGTGATTGGTTTGTTGAGATCTTCTATTTCTTCCTGAGTCAGTGTAGCTTGTTTATGTGTTTCCAGGAATTTATCATTTCATCTAAGTTGCCTGGTTTGTTGGCAGATAGTTTGTTCATAGTATCCTCTTATGATTTCTTTCATTTTTTTAAGGGTCTGTGGTAATGATCCCCTTTCATTTCTGATTTTGTTTATTTGCATCCTCTCTCTCTCTCTCTCTTTTTTTTTTGTCAGCCTTGCTAGTAGCCCATCGATTTCATTGATTTTCTCAAAGAATCAACTTTTGGTTTTACTGAATCTTCCTATTGTTCTTTTGTTCTCCCATTCATTTAACTCTGCTTTAATCTTTGTTATTTCTCTTTTTCTATTTGCTTTGGGTTTAGTTTGCTGTTCTTTCTCAAGTTCCTCCAAGTGAGCAGTTAAATCCTTGATTTTTACTCTTTCTTATTCTTTTTTTGGGGGGGGGGGAATTGGCAGTGCATGGTCCAGGGAGAGGACCCTCTTTCTTCTTTTTTAATGTAGGCACTTAGGGCAATAAATTTCCCTCTTAGTACAGCCTTTGCGCATCCTATAAGTTCTCATATTGTGTATTCTTGTTTTCATTTGTCTCCATATAGCTATTGATTTCTCTAGCAATTTCTTCTTTGACCCACTGGTTGTTTATGAATGTGTTAATTTCCATATTATTGTGAAAGTTGTTCTTTGGTGGTTATTGATTTTCAGCTTTATTCCATTGTGATCAGAAAGTGCTTTGAATAATTTCAATGGTTTTAAATTTATAAAGACCTTTTTTGTGCCCCAGCATATGATCTATCCTGGAGAATGTTCCATGAGCACTAGAGAAGAATGTATATCCTGGTGTTTTGGGGTGTAATGACCTATATATGTCTGTTAGGTCTAATTCATTTATCAAATTGTTTAAATTCTCTGTGACCTTATTGATCTTTTGTCTGGTTGTTCTATCTATCGAGAAGAGTGGTATATTGAAGTCTTCTACTATTATGGTTGAAACATCTATTGCTCCCTTCAGTTTTGCCAATGTCTATCTCATGTACTTTGTAGCTCCTTGTTTGGGAGCATAGATATTTATGATTGTCATTTCTTTTTGGTTATCTGTCCCTTTTACTAAAATTTAGTGTCCTTCTTTATTTCTTATGATATCTTTACATTTAAAGTCTATTTTGTCTGATAGTAGTATAGCTACTCTTGCTTTCTTTTGGTTCTTCTGTTCTCTATTTCATTTATTTATGCTCTAATCTTTGTTATTTTCTTACCTTCTTCTTGCTTTGGGAATAGTTTGGTGTTCTTTCTGTAGTTTCTCCAGGTGTTCATTTAGGTCTTTGACTTTAGCTCTTTCTTTCTTTTTTATTGTAGGCATTTATGGCTAAAAATTTCCCTCTCAACACTGTCTTCACTGCACCCCTGTTAGTTTGCTAGTTGCCAGAAAGCAACATACCAGAAATGAAATGGCTTTTAAAAGGAGAATTTAATAAGTTGCTAGTTTACAGTTCTAAGGCTGAGAAATTGCCCCAATTAAACAAGTCTGTAGAAATGTCCAATCTAAGGCATCCAGGAAAAGATACCTTGGTTCAAGAAAGCCGATGAAGTTCAGATGGAAGGTCACATGGCGAACACAGTAAGAGTTTCTCTCTCATCTGGAAAGGCACATGGCAAACATGGGTCATCTGCTAGCTTCTTCTCCTGGCTTCCTGTTTCATGAAGCTCCCCAGCAAGCATTTTCCTTCTTCATCTCCAAAGGTCACTGGCTGGTGGACTCTGCTTCACATGGCTATGTCATTCTGCTCTGCTTTCTCTCAGATCTCTCATTCTCCAAACTATTTCCTCTTTTATAGGACTTCAGAAACTAATCAAGACCCACCTAAATGGGTGGAGACATGCCTCTACCTAATCCAGCCTAACAACCACTCTTGATTAAGTCACATCTCCAGGGAGATGATCTCATTACAGTTTCAAACATACAATACTGAATAGGGATTAGAAGAAATGGCTGCCTTTACAAAATGGGATTAGAATTAAAACATGGCTTTTCTAGGGTACATACATCATTTCAAACTAGCACAACCCCCTAAGCTTTGATATGTCATGTTTTTCTTTTCATTCATAATAAGTTATTTACTGATTTATCTTGAAATTTCTTCTTTGACCCACTAATTATTTAAGAGCATGTTGTTTAACCACCATATATTTGTGAAATTTTCATTTGTCCTTCTGCTATTGCTTTCTAAAATCTTTACATTATGATCAGATAAAATGCTTTGTATAATTTTAATCATTTAAATTTATTAAGCTCTATTTAGTGCCTCAGTATGTGGGATATCCTACAGTATGTTCCATGAGCACTGGAAAAGAATGTAAATCCTTAGTTTTGGGGTGTAATGTTCTATATTTGTCTGTTAGATCTAGTTCATTTATCATATTGTTTAGGTTCTCTATTTCCTTATTGATCCTCTTTTTAGCCTTTTTATCTATTGAAGAGAGGCATGTGTTAAAGTCCCCCACTTTTATTGTAGAGAAAACAGCCTACTCCCTTCAGTTTTTCCAGCATTTGCCTCATGTACTTTTCCAGCACCTTGATTAGGTATAAACATATTTAATTGTTATCTCTTCTTGGTTAATTGTTTCTTTTGTTAATATATCATGTCCTTTGTCTCTTACAACATTTTTGCATTTTAAGTCTATTTTGTGAGATATTAGTATATAGCCAGCTTTCTTTTTTGATTATTGGATAAGCAGAATTTTTTTTCTATCTTTTCACTTTCAACCTGTTTGTATCCCTGGGTCTAAAAGGACTCTTATAGACAGCATATCGTTGGATCATATTTTTTACCCATTTGCCAATCTGCATCTTTTGATTGAGGAGTTTAATCCATTAACATTCAGTGTTACTATTGGAAAGGCAGTTCTTACTTTGATCATTTTATCCTTTGGCTTTTATTTTTCAGATTTTTTTTCTCTCTTTTTACCCTTTTACTTATCTTACTGAAAATTTTCACTTCTGTACTTTCCTCCAAGACTCTCTCTTCTGTCTTTCATTCAGCTCACAGAACTCTCTTTAGTATTTCTTGTTGGGAAGTTCATTTGTTAACAAATTCTCTCAGCTTATATTTATCTGTGACTATTTTAAACTCCCCCTCATTTTTGAAGGACATCTTTGCTGGATAAAGAATTCTTGGCTGGCAATTCTTCTCTTTCAGTTCCTTAAATATATCATATCACCTCCAAGACATCAAGTCAGCACTTGACCTTACATGGCCACCCCTGCAGGTGGTGAATCAGTTTTCTCTTGCTGCTTTCAGAATTCTCTCCTTGTTTTGGCATTTGACAGTCTGATTAATATGTGTCTTGGAGTGGTTCTATTTATATTGTGTTTGGAGTATATTGTGCTTATTGGATTTGCATATTTATGTCTTTTAAAAGTGTTGGGAAAATTTCAGTCATTATTTCCTCAAATATTCTTCCTCGCACTTTTCTTCTCCTTCTGGAGCATCTATGATGCATATATTTGCAGGCTTCATTTTGTCAACCATTTCCCTAAGACCCTGCTCATGTTTTTCCTTTTTTTTTTTTCTCCATTTGCTCTTTTGTCTATTCGAATTTGGTTGCTTTATCTTCTAGTTCACTGATTCTTTAGTCTGTCTCTAGTATATTTTTAATTTAATCTATACTATATTTCATTTCCATAAGATCTGTTATTTTTCTATGTATCCTTTCAAATTCTTTTTTATGCTCTCCTAGTGTCTTCTTAATATGCCTTACCTCTTTAGCCATCTCCTTGAATTGGTTTAGAAGATTTCCTTGCACATTTCATTAGTTCCTCCAAATCTCTAACTTTTTAATTTGATTCCTTGCTTTGGCCATATCTTCTTGTTTCTTAGTACATCTTGTAATTTTTTGCTATTATTTGGGCATCTGATTATTTTGAAAGTCAATTTCTCTCTCTTGTCTTTTGTTGATTGGGTTCATGTTAAAGGTCTTCTTTGGTACTTGGTTCATCGATATTTCCCAGCCAACAGAAGGTCAGAGTCCCATGCAGGGGGTACAGACCAGTTCCAAGTTGCCTGGGGAGAGGGTCAGGAAAGCTGCTTTGCAAGACTGTACTTTCCCAGCCTTCCCACAGATGGTACACTTTAGCAACCTGTTCCCCATGGCCCTACAAAGGTAAGTTATTTTTCAGCACTCTGTCCTATTTCTGAGATAGGTAGAAACAATGGCACTAAAGTGCTGCAGGCACCTGTCCAGAAAGAACCAAGGCTGTGGGACACCATGGTAGGATTCTGCCAATTAACAGTTGGATCAAATCTGCTCTGCATCCCACTCTGTTCCCAAAGGGTAGAGATTCTCTGACACTCCCAGTCCATACCACCCAGCCATACATGAAGTAGGCTGTCCACAGAAGCTATTGGCCTTGAAGGTGGGGGATGTACAATGGCAACATGGGTGCCACAGGATCCTGCCTGGAAAGGACAGGGCTGTGGACTGCAGATGGGCAACTTTGCCAACTAATAGTTGAATCAGAACTGTGCTATGCCATGCCCTGTTCCCTGTCTCTCCCAGTCTGCAGCATTCAGTTAAATGAAAACCAAGCCAGCACAAAGCTGCTGGCCTCCATAGATGATGGGTCCTGGGAGCTGTGGCTGAGTTCAGTCACTCATGGCAGTTTTTCCCTTGAAGTTTCTCCATTCTTCATCCAGTTCTTCCTTGTTTGTTGTAATGGTCCTTCTTTGGTCTACCAAGCCCAGAACCACTGCTTTGAACAGCTTCTCCCTGTTATTTAGGAGTTTTTGTGGAAGAGTGAGTTCTGTGTCTCCTTATTCCTTCATCTTCCCAGAAAACTCAAGAGTCCTTTTTCAGTGGTTAGCTTACTATATATTGCCAAATAGTCCCCAGAGTGGTCACAGAAGATAAGTCTGTGAAATATATTAGAAATACAGATCCACCAACATTATGCATGTAGACTGGTGGAACCAGACTCTCGATCAGAGAATCCCAGAAGAGTACATTTTAAACTAAATCCCAGATGATTTTCTACATATCTTTTAATTGATCCTCAGACTTTCATTTCTACTTTTAGCATGTTTTGCTGTTGATATCAGGGATATTTCAGAGCTTTGATTGGAAAATACAATTTTGGGAATTTTTCTCTTTTAATTTGTATGTGGTTTCAGTTTTCTTTGAAATGTGGAGGTTGGAATTCTAAAACAATCCCTTCAGCTTTATTACCTGCAGTAATTCTTAATTGGATCCTAGTTGTTTTATATCACTAATATGGCTTTATTCTCTTTGTATTTGTCCTTTAATTTCAGTGAGCCTTGGAACAGAAAAAAAACAACTGTCATCATGCACTGGTATTTTTAATCTACAAAATTAATTATTTTGATTTATACTAGTTGTAAAACGTAAATATCCATTAAGTTTGTAGTATTTCTTATCCCCTTCCTCAACTCTTACAAATAAACAATAGGGGTCAAAATGGTTAAAACACTTAAACAGCCATGTAAAATCCTTCAAATTTTGTTTTTATTTTTGTCATAGTACATTTAGCTATTTTTGCCAATTTCCTTCTCCCAGAAAAGCTTACTACGAATAGCTACCTCTTTCTTTACTATGAAATTTCCCATAGATTAGCTTATGTGTATAAGATGAGAAGTCATATTTGAAACATATGGTTTTCCTCTGGAAGAAAGGCAAAAAGCTAAACCTTCACTATTAAGGCAGTAGAAGACAAAATCTAGAATCCTAAAGGGCTGTAATTCAATTTGTTTGTATTTTGAAAGGAGAAGTTACATAGGGTCAGGAACTTTGAATGCTACGCAAAAGACCAGTCCTAGCTAGGACTCTGGGAAGGAAAGGGAAAATTATAAAGATGGGAAGGGGATGAGGATTAAAGGGATAATAAGGAAGGCAGATCCCTTTACATTTTTGCTTCTCCTTGATTCTAGTCTGAGTCATTGATGACTCATTGATTATTAACTCTACTATTATTTGTCTTTACACGAATTTAAAAAGTATGATATTTTAGAAATATATCATTTCACTTCTGTGAGAGGGCAGCATGCTAATATGCTATCATTCATACTGATGCCTCTTGATGGATTATAACCCAGTGCTGAGAAGCTGATCTTAATGACTTTCGTTTTTCTGTCCTGCATGTAATTGGATAGAAAACTTTTGTCCTCATTTTTTCTCAACCACCATGGTGAACCATGATTCATCCAATCTATCTCAAATTTATAATAAAGTCTAGAAACTTATGAAACAATCGTATTCTGAGGGAAGGAACTGAAAAAGACCAGGGAAAGACAAAATAAAAGAAAAAAGAGGCAAACCTATGAGGAAAATATAAAATAGAATCCAAGATTATTCAGAATAGAGTGACGTTCTATAAAGGTTTTATAACTATTTCCAAGACTGTAAAGAAAGACTGCAACCATCTGTTCTCCATCTTCACTGAAAATTAAATGGATAAAAAAATGTATTTAAATTAGCCCATTTGGACTTCTATTAAACAAGGTTATAATCTCTGCTCATCAATAGCAAATAAGTGGCATTAAGAGCTATCCAGCACATCTCCTGATGTTACCAAAATTGTTTGCTGGACATTCCTGGTGGAGCTCCTTAGTCAAAGGACATGCCAGGTACCCAAAATGATTGCTTTAGAAATGGTCACCAAATTGCCTTTAAAATTGTCTTCTATTGTCTTAGTTTTGCTGTGCAGCTATCAGAAATACCAGAAACCAATTTTGGTTTAAACAACAGGAATTTATGTCTCACAGTTTGGGAGGCTAGCAGATTTCTTTCTTCCTGAGGAAGAAAGCATTCTGGCTGACAGGTAATCCTTGGGTTCCTTGGTTTTCCCATCACAAGGTGATGTCCTCTTGTTTCTCTTCCAGCTCCTCCCCATGACTCTCTCTCCACTCTGGTTTCTGACTTCTTTAACAAGGCCTCCAGTAATCTAGACTAAAACCAAATCTCATTCAGTTGGCCACACTTTAACTTAAAATAACTTCAAGAGATCCTATTTACAATGTGGTCATGCCCATGGGAATGTGAATTAACCTTAAGAACATGTCTAAACTGGGCACACAATTCAATCTACCACATCCTACTATATAATGCAGTCAGCTCAGCATGTGATGCAGTTCAAACCACCTGAGAGAGGGTGGGAAGGAAGTAAGAGAAAAAATAAAGAGAAGAAATAAAGAAAGAAAGGATATTTTTAAGAATAATAAGTAATAGGGAGGGAAGGAGTCAAGCCTGAATCATTTAGTCTTTAAGTCTTTTCTTTAGGGCACTGATAGAGCTCTATATAGATAGTTATGGCCCTACTGCATGAGGATTTTTCCTTTTTAATCAAAACTCTCTGGTGTTTTTGTAGGCAAAAAACAAAAGCAAAAACAAAAAAAACCCCACATCCTTGAGACATAGTCTAATGAAAAGTATACCAGGTCTCTGGAACTCTGTAACTGAGAAACATGACAAATTAAATTTCCACCATCACCAATAACAAACTGGATGAAATCAACTTATTTTCATCAACAGCACTAACAGACAGAATCTCTTTGCAGTGGCTTTCCCATGCTCTTCATTAGAAGAAATTGTCATTCCAGTAAAAAATAGCAGAGCATTAAGGCCTATGTGCTTTCTCTCTAATGAAGATAAGGATGATCATTAAAAGGATGAAACATTTCTAGCCTAGAGTTATTTGTCTAAGCTAAAAAAGCATCGGCCTGAAATCAAATCATGGAAGTTTTGTGATGGCCTCAAAAAAGAAGAAAATGATGGATGATGACAAGAGAAATCAGAAGAAAAATGAAGGGTTTAAACCAATCTGGAAATACCTTAGGGCACTTGAAGCAGCTAAATCGTGTTCTCTAATCAATACAATAAAATGCCGTCAATAAACTTAGTGAACACTAGCCCCCACAAGTCACACAATTGGTAATCTATAGCCATAAGTCACCTCCAACTTCACAAACAGTGCTTCCCTCAAGAAGATGAAAGTGTACTTACCCAAAAGGTCAACTAAAACTTTCCTTTTCCCTTTTTTTTGCCAAATACAATTTTGTTATTTTAAATACAGAGGAAAATTTAATAAGTACCTAAAAGCTTAATGAACGCAAAGAGGTGCCTTTGACAGTGATCTAAAGCAACCTACGGGACAAATTAAAGATAGGATGATGAAAGTTCCTATGCTGGTTTAAAGCTGTTATGTACCCCCCAAAAGGCCATGTTCTTTTAGTCCTTTCCTGTGGGTACAGACCTACTGTGGGGGGTGGTGGGACCTTTTGATTAGATTGTTTCAATTGAGATGTGACTTACCCAACTCAAGGTGGTTCTTAAACCTTTACTGGAGTCCTTTATGAGAGGATAAAAGAGAGAAACACCCAGAGAAACTTAGAGAAAAGTGCTAGGAGAAGCAAGTAAGGACTCACAGAAACTCAAAGAGTGAGAACCTGAAAGCAACAAAGTCTGTGAGTGAATGACACATAGATGCAGGCCATGTGGTTTCCCGTGTGACAGAGGAACCCTGGATGCTAGAGGCATTTCTTCAGAGAAGGTATGGTCCTATTGATACCTTAATTGGGACATTTTCATGGTCTTAGAACTGTAAATTTGTAAACCCATACATCCCCATTGTAAAAGCTGACTCATTTCTGGTATATTGCATCCTGGCAGCTTTAGCAAACCGAAACAGTACCCAATATAGTTCCCACGCTAGATAGTCATGTGTGTAGAATGTAGTACAACAGCAAGGTAGAGGTTTTCATTTAAGGGTCATGGCTCATTTGAGGAAATGTAATTTGTATTAGTTAGGGTTCTCTAGAGAAACAGATTCAACAGGAAATATTCGTAAATATAAAATATATGAAAGCGTCTCACGTAACCATGGGAACGTAGAGTCCAATATCCACAGGTCAGGCTGTGAAGCTGACAATGCCAATGGTGGGTCCAGATGAACTCCACAGGAGAGGCTCACAGGCTGAAGCAGGAAGAGAGCCTGTCTCTTCTGAATCCTCCTTAAAAGGCTTCCAGTGATTAGATTAAGCATCACTCATTGCAGAAGACACTCCCTCTGGCTGATTACAAATGGAATCAGCTGTGGATGCAGCCAACATGATCATGATTTAATTCTATGAAATGTCCTAATAGCCACAGACAGGCCAGCACTTGCCCAACCAGACAAACAATTACCACCACCTGGCCAAGTTGACATATGAACCTGACCATGACATAATTTGATATGGAAACTTACAGACTTTGGTGTGAAAGTTTTCCATGGTCCTTAAGTAGAGCATTTACATGTTGAATATTCAGGGGAATAAAAAGAACCCCTTCAGTAGGAAAGAATCCTGGATTGCAAGTTGGGGTAGGGATTTAGATCTACTCTGCAACTACTTATAAGTATGGCCTAAATCAACTCATCTTGTCATTATGAGCTTCAGTCTTCATTTAGAAAATGAGAGGGCTGAATTGAATCTCTTTCAGCCAGGCTCAAAAGTCACATTTAAATCCATAAATTTAATAAAATAGCAGAATATACACAGTTTATCTTTGGAAAGGGTCAGGAAGACAACACAGTGATGGTTTCACCAGACAGCAATGATAAGACCTGAGAATTGTAATTGCAAGGCCATTATATCACTCTATAAATGTTCTCCAGTATATTATATAAACTTTCTCCCATTTGCCCCTCCCTTGCCACCACCATCAGCATTTAAAGACTTTATTTTCATTTTAAGTCTATTTTAATATGGTCACACCTGTGTAATAAATAATGAATGGCTTAGGACCCTTTCTTTAAGCTTCAACTGGTTCCTTCTCCTTTAAGATGTAAGGTTGACTTACTAGAAAGATGCAGGAAAATCCTAGGGCTATATGCTTAGAAAAGTCTAGAATCCACTAAACAGCCTTTGCACGTTTTAGAATCAGATAAGGTAGCAGCCAATTAGACCACTTTTTTGCCATGAGACCTTGAATTTAAAACTTTTTTAGTTCCAGTTTTATCATTTGTAAGAATAAGATAAAAATATTTCTATAGAATTACTACGTTTAAATGAAGTAATTTACATACATAGAGTATTTTCTCAATATTTGTTAATCTCCTACACCCTCCACAGTTTGTCTACTTTTTATCTTAAATATACCATTAGAGAACCTAAGTTCATCCAATTTCTAGGACTTGCAAATGGTATCACTGTCTTCTGACAAAAACTCCTTGGATGGCTAAAAGGGGGATCAACTGAGGCAGCATGGGAGAGTCAGCAAAAATTCATGTCCCTCCTGGAAAACTGAGAGAGAGGATGTAGAGTTTTCCTTTAGATGAAGGACAGTTTTTATATTATAGTTTAATTAATTGCATTGAATTTTAGCGAGACTGTCTATAAATCCAAACTAAGCCAAACTGTTTGAAAGGTATTACTCTTCACCAATAAGAAATTTTGATATTTTATATGATGAATTCAATCTACCACAGAATTTGTATTCCTTCTTTTGTTTTAACACCCATTCATTGACTGGCATAATGGATTATCTCCAATTCACAAATTACCTTAGATCAAATGTATTTGTCTTGCAAATAAAAAAAAGTAGATGACATCCTTCATTCTAAAATTTATGGAAATCATATCAAAAGCCAGTATACCCACAGCTTGCTCTATTAACCAAAAATGTCATGTCAAGAATCTGGGTCCCTTTTCCAACTGATAGAAGGTAAAACAAGTCGACCATACTCGCTGACCTCCCATCACCAAATATTAACTCTGATATCTTGGGAAAAAATAATCCCCCCAAATTACTATCCTAATAAAAAGCACATTATTGTAAATATGCTTGCATGCAGCTTTGAAACATTTCTTTCACCTAGGGGACTGAGTGAAAGAATGTTGACTGGCCAATAATCATATTTCACCTATTCTGCTATTTTGTAATCACATCTTATGCTTCTGTTGTTTATATATGCTATATGTTAGAATCTGCTATCATCTTTCCCACATTATTAAGTATAAGCATGTCTTGTAACTTGCTACCAAATGTCAGTCAGGTAACTTCAACCAGGAAGTAACCAGTGATAATGATGCTTTATTTCTTATTTTATTTTGCTAAGAGTTGTTTGCATTCATTATGTAGTTTTACCATATTCATTTTATTTATATCATACTTTATTCAACTTGATATAGAAAAAAAGAATCTTATCCAATATCATGTAATATTTTTGCATACTACATACAAGCAGGCCCATTTATGAGTTCATTAAATGTCACAAATTAGATAATTGGTGTTTTACCTGTTTTATTCTGCAGAAATCATTGGCAGATTTTATATAAGTGTTTAAGTACACTTTGCGATATTTGGGAAATTGCTTAAAGTTTTTGAATGGATTGGGAATAGATTATTTTTCCATCTAATTATTACAGTATTCAACACCATTTCTGAAGCAAAATAGATTCAGACTGACTTTTATGGTTAACATTAGGTAAAAGATTTACCTAGTTATAATTAGTAAGTTATCTTTTTTTTTAATTTTTTTTTTTTAATTTGCATATGGGCAGGAGGCACCAGGGATTGAACTCCAGACTTCCAGCACGGCAGGTCGGAGCTCTGCCTGCTGAGCCACGGCAGCTGCCCAGTAATTTATCTTAACAGTAATGTTTGATTAGAGGACTTCTAGTTGCTGTTTATGTAGGATTGATAAGAGATCAGATTCTCAAACTAATCTGGGCTCAACTCCTGTCTTTTAAGTAAAAGATGGTGATGTCAGGTCCTTACCTGACTTTATGAAAAAATTAATTGAGAAGCTACAAAATGCAGAAACCCTAGGCATAGAGGGGACAGGTAAAAACATGTTGGTGGAATCCTGACCAAAAAGGGGAAAAAGTATAACAAATAAGGTATCACTGGCTGAGAGAGTTCAAATAGAGTTGAGAGCCCAAATACCCCTAAGGAGTGGCAGAAAGATGAAAGGTGATGGTGGGGTTATGCAGAGAAGGTAGGGTTTAACAAATTAGTATGATTGCTGAATCATTATATTGCTATTTCTTTTAGTCTCTAGTACCTTAGAGTAGCTAGAAGTAAGAACCTAAAATTGTGGAATTGTAACCCACACCAAACTCTGAAATCTGTTTTACAACTAATTGCTGTGCTGTGCTTTGAAATTTATTGCTTTTTTCCTATATATATATTAGTTTTCACACAAAAAAAGAAAAAAGTGATGATAAAAAATTATATATATATTCCTTACCTTCTATATTCTGGAACAGCTAGAAGGAAAAATCTGAGATGATGGTATAGTAAGTAGCCCATGACAAACTCTGGATTCTGTCCTGTAACTACTTGTTAAAGAGAGCTTTGAAAACTATTGCTTTTTTCTTTCTTTGCTTTGTATACATGTCATATTATACAATAAAAAAAAGTTAAAAATAAAACATGTAGGCAGAGAGCTGTACTTTGATTGCTAAGGTAACTGAGGTAAATTCAACTGGGCCAAAATTAACCATGGGATAAGTAGCCTAAAAGGATGCTCTGCACTTCTCCATTGAGTTTAGTTTTAGTGGAGTTTGGTTTGGACATTGAATGGCACAACAAAGACAGTTCCATTTAATTGATTTAGCATAGGACAGATCCTTTTAAATAGAAAACGAAGCCACTGAAAAGAAAAGTTGTGGCTCTGTAGCTAGCTACAAAACAAGCCATGACACTCCTGTTAGAGGAGTCAGCAGAGCAGCCCTTGTCAGTGCTTCTTGCATAAAAACTAAAGAGGAAGAGCTGTCAACATTTAGTCTAAGCCTTTCTTCAGCTAAAGTCACTAGGAATCCTGTATGAATTTAGGATTGTGTTGATTTTTGTTCCAAATACCATCATTATGTTCAATGCATTTTAAGAGTGGGTTACGTAAAGCATGTGTTATGGGTTGAATTGTATCCCCCGAAAGGAAATGTTAAAGTCCTCATCCCTGGTATCTCTGAATGTCACCGTGTAGAAAGAGGGTCTTTGCTGATGTAATCAAGTTAAGATGAGGTCATACTGGGTTAGGGTGGGCCCTAATCCAATATGCCTGGCATCTTATTAGAAAAGGAGAGGGGACTGCAGACAGGTACAGACTGGACAACACCACATGAAGACAGACACACAGGGATGGAAGATGCCTTGTGAAGATGGAGGCAGAACTGGAGTTAGACTGTCACAAACAAAGGAATGCCAAGGATTGCCAGAAATCACCAGAAGCTAGGAAGAGGCAAGGAAGGGTCATCTTCTTCAGAGAGAACCTGGCCCTGCAGGTACCTTGATTCTGGGCTTTTAGCTTCCAGAACTGTGAGAGAATAAATTTCTATTGTTTTAACTCAACAAGTTTATGATGATTTCTTACAGAAGCCCTAGGAAACTAATCTACCATGTAATGATTAAAAAAAAAAATTCATGAAAATAATCTCAGAGCATGCTTCATATTGAGAGCATATATCTTCAAATGCCTACAAAGAGTGCCTGCAGACATTTGGTTAGCATTATTTAGCTACTAAATAAAATATGTTGCCTTCTAGTGCTATAACCCATACCAACACACAAAATAAAACAGAGGTCTAGAGATACATATCTTAGATCATGTCCAATGTATTGCGTAGCC
Organism: Myrmecophaga tridactyla; assembly: GCA_004026745.1. NCBI lineage: Eukaryota > Metazoa > Chordata > Mammalia > Pilosa > Myrmecophagidae > Myrmecophaga > Myrmecophaga tridactyla. Next base: position 38,415 of record PVIY010009523.1, on the reverse strand, counting down.
TACTACTAAAACTTTTCTTGTGGTAAAGAAATCAATACTATTGTTATATCAATGCCTTTAATAGGCACTTTTTTTGCAGCCTTTTGATATACTGACTACCTCTAACAAAGTATAGAGAAATCAAATATTTTGTGACATAATGCTAACATAATAGTATCCCATTAATTTGTTAAGCTATAATAGTAACTTCTACTCTTTTGTGTCACTTAGAGGACACTGGTTGCAAGTAACAAAAAAGCATGACATTAATTATTTCAAATAATAGGAAAATACATTGTCTCTCAAGATTGAGGAAACATTTCCCAGAAGCCTTCTCACAATTCACTGGCCACAACTGGTCTCAGAGCTATCCCTAAACAGTGGCTTTCAAACAGTGTTTTACCAAGCTGTCCAAGTGATCCTATTAAACTCTTAAATTTGAAAACCACTATGCAAATCCAATCATTGTGAAAGGGAAGATTACTAAATAAACAATTTGTTTAAACTATCAAAGTATACAACCTATACTGAGGATAAGGGCCTTTTCCTAAAAGGAAATTTATTTACTTGAATAAAATCAAGATTCTATTACCAAAGAAGACATCAGAGAATGGGAATGTGGAAGGGAAAGTGGAAAAATATTAAGAAAGCAACAATGATGTTTTCATATTCTTTCCATATCAAGCAGGATAGGGTGCTAAGAAAGACCAGAAGCTTTTGTGTCTGAACAGGTTGAGTTTGGCAAGATTCTACTCCTAAGTGGCAGAATAATGCTAGTCAAGTTATTTCATTTCTTGAAATAACAGGGCACCTCTGTTTTCTGACCTTAGAAATGACATAATGCTTTTCTCAAAAGCATACGGTGACTGGGATATAGTAAGCACAGAAGTTGCAAATTTCCATCATGATTTTATCAGAGGTACCAGTTGGAAAGATTAGGACTTATCTGCTTTCTTTCTTGAGCCATTTTTGACTATACCAGCAAAAATATCTCAAATTATGTCTCATTTCATTAAACAGCAACAATGCTTCCTCAAAATTAACAGGTTATTCTTTCTGCAAATGCACTTTTTTACTAAAAGCTGAGTTCATCTAATAAATTTGATACTAGATTTCTAAAAACTTTTGTTTGAACATCTGGAACAGGAGCATTTCATTGTTTTGTTTACATGTGCATTGTTTGCCAATATTCCATCAAGGAGATTAGCTCTTAGGGTCACTATATTTTGCAATAAAAAAAATACAGGACACCCAATTAAATCTGAATTTCAGATATATATAAAAAATAATTGCTTAGTATATCCCAAATTTTCCATGGGAAATGTTTATACTGAAAATATTCACTGCATATCTGAAATTCAAATTTAACTGGTGTGCTGTATGTTATCTGGCACCCTACTACCACTTCCACTTTTCTGTCATATGTTCCCACTGCTGAGGTAAGCTGGAACTTTATCAATGTCTTTAAACTTCCTACAATTAAAAGGACAAGTAGTATCAATGCTATGAGGCTCACTGTTTTTAGGTGTGACATTAGGCTTCCGGACTAAAGGGTATCTGAGTGGCCTTCATGTTCTGAAACTGATTCTTTAAATGTGGAAAGGCTCATAACATGTTGCATCAGATGAAAAATCGAATGATGCATTATTTTAAAATCTATAAAGTACAATACAAATATACAAATGGTGATGATAGAACACACCATTTTAAATTATATATCTGCCTGTGAAATTATTAAAAAAAACTCTTTACATATTTACCTTTTTTTTAAAAAGTTCTCCAAGAAAATTTTCACAAGAGATTCAGTATAAGCAATACCCTTGTATTTATTCTACTTTTCCTGCCTACAGATATTCATAAGGTTGACTTTGAGAATTCTTCCTACCGTATATTTTCTCTTAGTTTTAATAGAGAACTAGGCAACATTTTTCTGGAACCAACAAACCTAGTGACAATTCATGATGTAAAATTTATGGTGGGAAATTGGTTTCTTGTGAAATTATTATTTTAAAGTAAACAAGTAAAACCATGCTATGTAAATAAATAAATATAACTGAAAAATCAATACATGGTCACTTTTATTCAGTTATAAAGAGCTATTTATTTGCTCTATAAGATTATAATTTAGTTATTTTATAAATACATTTACATGAACTGAGTGTTTCTCAATTTATTTCTATTTAAACTTATCAAAAGAAACTAAATAAATTATAAATTGCATGTTTTCCATCTTTCTAATACTATATTACTAATACATATGAAAATAATGAGAAAAAATAATAATGTTTAACAAAGCAAAATAAGAGTTTTTGTGTGTGTTACCTCGTTGGTTACAATGACAAGGACGATCACCAAGTAAATTCAGGACATTCAAATTTAACAGTTTTCTGATAGTTGGAATCTTTGAAAAATGATCCCACATCTTAATGTTCAAAAAAACAAAAAGCCTTTTTTATCACTCACTTCTGCCAATTCTGGTAAAATAATGTGGATGAGGCCATGTATATATGTGCATATCAAAAGTTGAATAAAGAAAATCTGTGTTTAAATACAAGTAATTAAATAAAATAGAAAAATGAACAATAAATTTATTTCAATTTATAATATGCATACATAAGAAAGAAGATTTCATTAAAAAGAGAATAGTCATGGGATAAATTAAGACACGGGAGATTCTGAAATGGACTTATTTAGTTTGAACTATATGAAGTTGCCATTTTTAAGGCCCTATATTGTCAAATATCTGCAACTTCATAAGGTTCAACCTAATAGAATGACTTTCAAATGTCTTGGAATTAAAACTGATTCCTGAATTTATTGAACTCAGAGAAGTTCAAAGACAATGGAATGAGCCTTCTTATGGCAAAACAGATCCATCATTCAGCTACTTAAAACTTCAATTGCTATTTACTGCCCTCTCCATTCAGCATCTATCCTTTCTTCAGCATGATACAAATAGCCCCCTTACTCAGGTGCTCAATGCATTCTGGTCTGTTCCAGAAAATATTTCAGGTACAGTATATGATACATTACTTACATCAGCCTTCAGAAGAAGTATTTCTCCCATTATGGATAAGGAAACTTAGTGTCAAAGAGACCAAGTATTATACTCATCATTCTCTAGTTACATGTTTAGAGCATACATTTGCCTGTGCCTGCCTGACTCTGAAGCCCTTAAATGTCATGATAATCCTCTACTACTGCTTCTGAGGCTGAAAGGTGAAAACAAAATGAACATCACCTACCCTGGAAAAGGAAACATAAAATAGAAAACAATCATGTCCAAGTTCCCAAATTGTGTCCGAAGAGCAAGGACATAAAGTAAACACAGTGAACTGCATGTGCAGACCTCACGCTCAAACAGGGAAACAAATTCTCGACTCCATAATTCAAAATAATAGATTGTCTCAGAAAAATCTTTTCTGCTAGAAAGTCTGAAAAGATAGATGTTCTGCTGTTCATGTCTGTAGTAAAGGGTTAATGAAGTTGACACTTCAGGCTTGTTTCACTCTCTGGTGTGAACAATGTTTTTCTATTTCTTAATTTTAATATTAAATAGCTATTTAAATATAGATATTATAAGCTCATTTAAAAAGCAGGTGAGACAAACTATGGTTTTTCTCTTTAAGAAATATTAAATTATACATCTAAGATTTCTAGTGCTCTCTAGTCTATCCACGGACTGTTGCTTTAATGGCTGCTCAGCTGAAGTCCTTCATGAACATACCTGAGGTGATACCTAGAACACAGAAGGAGAGGTGGGCTCTTAATGGCATTAGAGCATAGCTTGTTTACTTTCAGAATCATGAATTCTTTTCATTGATAAGTGGTCAGATTTCTGATTATGAAGTCCTCTTGAATTTACTTTCAAATTGGACCCTTCCTGGTCATCCCTCCTCTAAACTATGCCCCCAAAGTGACCACGAGCAGGGTTTTAGAATTGTAGAACTTGTAACAATCATAGAAAATGAGTCCCTCGTTACAGAGATGTGGAAAATAAGGCCCAGAGAGGCAAAGTGATAATTTAAATGCATAGCGGAGGTAGAACCAAAGACTCCAGGTATAGACTGAATCATGTACTCCAACAAACACATTCTTAACCTTGATCCAGCCCCCGTGGGTGTGGACCCATTCCAAATAGGGTCTCTGGAAGATGTTATTTTTAGTTAAGGTGTTGGCCAACTGAATGAGGGCGGGCTCAATCCATATTATAGGGGATCTTTATAAAGAGAGGAAACCAGAAGCCAGAAGTTGGAGAAAGCCACAGAAAAGAAGACGGGAGTCGACAGAAACTGGAAGCATGAGTAGAGATGGCCCCACGTCACCAGAGGTAGAGATGAAAGACAAGGAAACCCAAGGGTTGTGGCCAGCCAGTGCCAGAATGCTATAGATTTTGAGAAGAAAGCATTTCCTTGCCAATGCCTTGGTTTCGATTTTGGGCTTCTAGCCTTCCAAGCAATGAGCCAATAAATCCTTTTTTGTTTAAACCAAACAGGGATGTGGTATCTGTGATAACAGCTCTGACAAACAAAGATAGCTCCCTCTCCACAAACTAAGGCAGCTATCTTGCAAGAGACTAGTCTTGTTTCTTAAATTGAGTGATATTCAGTTTCATGAAACTCTGAGCAGCCCTTAGATTGACAGGATTCAACTTAGACACAATGGATAATAAGTAGCATAAATTTTGCCACTCCTTGCTGAAAATATAAATGGTTATATTTTTATAAATGGTTATATTTATATTTAAACATGTTTAATTCAAGCAAAGAGGCCATCAGTTTCTATATGGCATATTTTCCTTGTTTAATCAAGGGTGACAAATTGACACATAATAAATAGGATCAGTATTTTTGAGCTGTTAAGCACTGCTATTCTTTTTTTTTTTTTTAAACAGCATCATCTAGGCATTACACTGTTACAGGAACACCAGAATGGCAAGCAGCAATTAACAAGCTGAAACTGAATCACATGTAGACAAGGTTGGTCTCATATTTTTATGAAAAATGGTAACAAAATTAATTTTTAAACATTTACCTCCCATAGGTTTACCTTTTCCAGCCTCATTGCTTGGGCCATTTTATCCCTCCTATGGATCTGACATCTAGAGTCCACCTTCCCATTAAAAAAAAAAATGTGGTTTTCTTCTATGAGAGAATAATAAAAGCCCAGTTGGCTTTAGTTGTGTTACTATCCATATCCAGCCCATCATTTCATCATAAATGGTAATTTGTGCCTACTTTAATCTGTTTTCCTTCATGGGTTACCCTTATCCTTTTTTCTATTTTATTCACTCTTTAAATGCAATGCCATACGATACAGTTTTTTGGATTTATTCTCCACACTGATTTGAGAAATCATAATGTCATTTTTCATTGCTATGAAATATTATGTGACTAACTCATTTCCTGCTTTAAAATGCATCAGTGGGTCATGACAGCTCATAAGAACTCTCTGTTGCAGTTTCTTGGAGAATTTTGAAAAGTTTCATGTCTATCTTGAAGTGGAAAACTAAATTGCTCAGAATTTTTTTTCCTAGAAATATATCTCAGACTTTAGTGTGCCTCAGAAACATCTGGAGAGTTTGATATGTGAAGATTTCTGGGCCCTGCCTCTTGAAAGTCTGATTTGGAGGTCAGGGGAGAGCCCTGAGAACCAGCTCCGAGGTGACGCTGATGCTGCTTCTACTCTATGCAGCTTCTGCCCCTCGCCTCCTGGAAACACTTTCAGACGCTCTTTTGCACATAAACACTAAATGGACATGGAAATCCCATTTGCACATCATGAAAGGGATATTTTCCCATTTAGCTCACATCATTAAATCTGTTAAATGACATATTTAGGAAATAGAGGATAGTGACCCCTCTTGTAATTTTGTCCTCTGACTTGAAAGTCACTTATTTGTATAAGAGATAGAAACTATTTGTGCTATATAGAGCCCTGCCAGTACCAAAATATGGATTTATGAACCCTCTCTATTAATTATAACTTGCTCCAAAGGAGTGGCTTTCTTATGTTTTGATGGTTGAATTGGTAGGTTATGAGCAAATCTCTGCAGGAGATAGGACAGCCAGAGTAAATAAATAAACAAAATATAGCATATAATGAAATTGTCTATGTGCCCGTCAAGGGCAAGAACATTTGAGGGAGAAGGACTTTAGAGGCATTGTTTAGGGAATGCTTTGGAATCCCTAGGGAATAGTGATAATAACTGTATTAGTTAGGGCTCTCTAGAGAAACAGACTCAACAGGGAACACTTGCAAATATAAAATTTATAAAAGTGTCTCACATGACCGCAGGAACGCAGAGTCCAAATCCACAGGGCAGGCTGTGAAGCCAATGACTCCGATGGAGGGTCTGGATGAACTCCGCAGGAGAGGCTCACGAGCCGAAGCAGGAATGAAACCTGTCTCTTCTGAGTCCTCCTTAAAAGGCTTCCCATGATTAGATTAAACATCACTAATTGTAGAAGACACTCCCCTTTGGCTAATTACAAATGGAATCAGCTGTGGATGCAGCTGATGTGCTCATGACCTAATCCTATGAAATGTCCTCATTGCAACAGACAGGCCAGCACTTGCCCAATCAGATAAGCAGGTACCACAACTTGGTCAAGTTGACACATGTCCCTAACCATGACAATTACCAATTATCTCCATTTCTGATATGGGAGAACATCAAGACGTTTGGGGTTTGGACGACCTGAATGATATGAAAGAGTTGACCGGTATTGAGGGAAGATGGCTATAGGCATATCTTTCTGCCATAGACAAAGGCACCAAGTTAATTTGATCATGCCCATCTATCAGTAAAATAGTTTGTGCACACAAGTTATTTTAAAATAATTACATTCACCATTATAATCTTATAATTATATTCTTGTAATTATAATCTTATAAGTATTAAAAAAGCACATAGTAAAATACGGACTTTTGAAGTTGAGATAAGGATGAAATGAACATGTTTAAATGCCTTACAAGACATGATGCTTTCATATTGTCATTTATTCATAACAAAAGACAGAATGCATACTCAGGGAAAGGCTTATCATTAATGATATTAAATAGAAATGCATATTATATTTCAAGTGGTCTTATTGATAATTTCTACGTTGGGAAAGGAAATTTGTCAATACAATTAGATAACTATTTTTTTAACCTCCTAATGAGTCTAAATACCCATACTTGGAGTTGGAGAGACACTAACTCTGCCAGTTTTTCATTGTTTGCTTGTGCTTGCATTATTACATTCCTTTCAATTTGTGGTTCCTTTGCAGGAATCTTTTTAAGCCTTCTCTTAAAACCTTAGTTGGAAATTCTCTCTTTTTTTCTCCAAGCTGCCTAGCCCTATTGTTATGTGCATCATTCTTGGATAAGTTATCAGTTACAGCCTGTGTACACCTGGGTATCTTTTTATTCTTTGATTTCTTCTCAATACCTAGCATAGAATCTTATCCATAGCAAGAGCTTAATAAATATTTATTGACTAATGAGGGACATAGAGAGGAAACACATCTTTTATGCAAAAGCATGCTAAGAGAGAAGCCTTTCATTTTCAGCTAGAAATTAAATCTTTTATAAATAAAAAAGGTTTTAATTACAACTAATTTCTAACAACCATTTAAAAAAAACCTCTTTTCCTATGAATCCCCATGCCATGCCAACAGGATGATTACTCATACTCCACTAGAAATCTGGCACATCACATTACTTTCACTTATTTTTATGGCATGTAAATTGTCTCACATCCGATCAGTCGGCAGCAGAAGAACTCCCTGGAGATGGACTAAAATAATTCAGCAGGAGCAAGTGTCTGTAAATCCAAAAACTTTTTAGAAAATAGCTGCTTTGAATGTTATAAAGGGTAATAAAAATACATGTTTTTTTTTTTTTTACCAGAGTTTCAGTATATAGACACATCTGCAATTCTTGTGGTTCATGAAAGCACTGATTTTTAGTAAATTTACTGAAAATATTAGCTTTATTAACTAAAAACATCAACTCTTTCATAAAACATCCCTCAAATATTAAATGAAAAAATATTGAATACATAGAAAATCTGTATTTTAGAGATTTGCGGGGGGGGGGGGATATTAGAATCAATCAAAGCACATAAGCAGTAGCCAAAGCAAGCAAAAATATTTGTTTAAAAATCAGAAGGAATACTTTATATATATATCCTCTTCTGAAAATATCTCCATTAATTATTGGGCTTGCAGGTTTATTATACAATCCTTAGTTAAAAGGTTACTAAAAAATTATCCCCCATTAAAGAGGCAATTTAAGCATGAAAAAAACTTAAAATCTTCTAAAAATGTTTCATGTTTAGTTGACAACAGCCTGGGACTTTCCTTAGCTCCTTCCAGGTAAAGTTCAAAAGCTGTCAGCCATGAGTATCCCTTTGAAGTTTTAATGAGGCCCATATGCTTTTAATCCCCTCTATCTCTAGGTATTTTCCATTTTTTGGCAGGTCTGTGGACACACAAAAGCATTTAGTGAGACATGAGTCTATAAATCCAATTTATCTTTCATTTGGAAAAAAATTTAAATGTCATGTAGTTTCCATTTTCATGCCATGCTGTTAAAGAATCAACACATCAAACTTACGAAAACCTAAATTTCTGACTCTAAGTTGAGAGAAAAATGTGACAGTAGATAATTTTTTTTTGCTCCAGAGAACAATTATAGCCAGTGGTTGTAAAGGCAGATCTGGGGCTGTAAATGAGACCACCAGGGCCCCTGACATTTGCTTGCTGTTTTGGTATATGAACATTACACAGGTGAAAATATGATGAGTGTTTCATCTATAAGAGAATCAAAGGACTGGTAAAGTTCATCAATGGACTCACTCATCAAAATATTGTTCTTTAACTCCATCAGTTACATACAACTCAATACAACGAAACAGTAATCAGTTGTGGCAACCTCCCTGAAATTTTGAAGGACACTGTGAGTCAATTGAGAAAGGGGGTCCCCTGAATGACATAAAACCAAAATAGCTTCTACCCGATCAGGAAGGAAAATATGATGCTATTACCAAAGGCGTAAATCACCATTGCCCTCTAAGACAGTGTTGTGATGCAGACACAGACATAAAGAAAGTATACATTCTAAAATCATGACCTCACATAAAGTGAAAAACCATGGGAGATAATATTTTTTAAACCTCGGTCTTAGTTTAGCTGATTAGCAACAATTATGCTTCTCTTACAGATAGATATTGAAAAGAAAGTGCATTAATTATTCAGAATCAGCCATTTTAAAATTCTGAAACCAATCACCACATACACACATGCACATGCACACTAGAAGAAAAATAATCAAATTTTCTTTTAGGTAAGAAAAGATGAAAATGTGAGAAAAGTATAGTAGGTATTTCTAGCCTACTTTAATTCCTAATTAGATCGGTGTGATATAATGAAAGTCACCCATTAATCCTGGGCAACACATTATAGAGATTCAAAACCTATTATATGGAATTTGCCTAACCCATAAAAGAAATTGCTATACCACCAAAGTGAATATTTTTGCCATAGTAGAGCACAGATAAAATTAAAAACCATGAAGAGTTGCCTGACTGATAAACATTTGTCATCAATACATCAAACTGCCTGCTACATGCAAGAGAAACTCATAAAAGCTTTTGTAATGCATACATGAAATAATGAGGTGAGGAGCTTCCTGTCCAGACAAAGAAATCCACAGCTGTGTGATCTCAGGAAGAGCAAGATTAGTAGCAGGTATGCTGGGGCAGACAGAATCAAGAACAGTGGGACCTGGTCCTACAATTACATATAATCAGTGCTCCCCAAAGTGTGGTCCCTGGACCTGGAACATTCACATTAACTAGTATATTAAGCAGAATAATGGACCCTAAGATGTCCGCATCCTAACCCCTGGAAACTAAATAGATTGTCTTTCATGATGAAAGGGGCTTTGCAGATGTGATTAAGTTAAGGATTTTGAGATGAGGAGATTATCATGAATTAAGTGGGTGGGCCTAATATAACCACCAGGGTCCTTATAAATGAAAGAGGGAAGTAGGAAGGGTTAGGGATTAGAGTAAGGGAAAGATTTTTAAATGCCCTACTGCTGGTTTTGAAGATGGGGGAAAGAAACACAAGCCAAACATTGCAGGCAGCCTCTGGAAGCTGGAAATGGAAAGGAAACAGATTCTCCCCTAGAGTCTCATGAATAAATGCAGCTCTGCTAACATCAGTAAGACCTGGTTTTGACTTTTGAACCTCTAGAACTCTAAAGAACTAAATTTGCATGTTTTAACCACTAAGTTTGTGGTAATTTGTTACACTAGAAAGAGGAAACTAATGTGCCTAGGAAATTTTCAAAAATGCAGACTTTTAGGTGTCATCAGCTGAGGGTTGAGGGGTGGACAGCAATCTGTGTTTTAACGAGCCTTCCAGGTGATTCTCATGTCCGCTGAATTTTGAGAAGTGCTATATATGCATTCCTCTGACACACTGAACTTTGCATATTGTATGTTTGTATCGTTAAGCACCTAAATGTTGAGCCACATCATACCATTGCTGTGTGATAAATTACCACAAAGTTAGCAGCTTAAAACAGTACATATTTACTTCACAATTTCTGTGGGTCAGGAATTCAGGCATGACTTAACTGGGTCCTCCGCTTCCAAATCTCTCCCAACTCTTCAGTCAAGGCATCAATCAAGGGCTCGGGTTTCAGTAGGAGGCTTGTCTGGGGAATCATCCACCTCAGAGACCTCTTGCAAGCTGTGGGCAAACTTCAGTTCCTCAAGGGCTCTTGTACTGAAGACCTTAGTTCCTAGCTGGCTGTTGGCCATTGGCCTCACTCAGTTCCTCACCACGAGGGCCTCCCAAGCAAGGGAAAGAGTCAGTCAAGAGTCTGCTATTAGGAGGGAAATGACAGTCTCTTAAACCTAATCATGAAAGTAAAATATATTTTGCTGTATTATATTGGTTGGAAGCAAGCCACTAGGCCAGCCCACCTTTGAGGAGAGGGGATGACACAAGTACGTGAATCCCCAAAGGCAGAAATCACTGGACACCATCATAAAGTCTGCCTGCCACAAGCCCCAAAGTATTCAATAAGATGTCACAACCCAATCGAATGCTTCAATATTTTATCAGTACTCCCTAAATTACCATCTCTTCTTTCCACCTTTGCACATTCTTTTAGAAATATTTACATCAGAAAAGATAACAATTCCTACTACTCTTCTGGTAACTATCACCCTCCTCTTCCTCAAATTTCCCCTTAGGACTCACACTTAAAAATACCCCTTAAGGCACTGTATTATATGGTACAAGCCTTTCCCGATGTCATCCATGCAACATCTGTAATTAAATTTATTACCAGTAGATACAATAATTATTAATCACACAATCATGTAAATACATTGTAATAACTAAAATATTACTCATTATATGCAAAGTAATCCAAGAATATGACATTTGAAATCATATTCAGCAATGTAAATATGTATTCACAATCAAATCCCCATTACATATAACAAATAAATTATTGTCTTAATTACTGAGATTAGAAGTGTTTTAAATCAAAGTGGATTTCCACATAGGGAACTCTCTTCTGTTCTCTCAGACCCACATCCTTAAAGACATTTCTCAGATATTAATAGTGGAATTGTTCACCTTATTACAGTAACCACTAGTGATCTTATCTTCCATGTAATGTTTTTGGTATTAATTAAAACACATAGAAATTGAGTTGAAATTGAGGTTGCAGGCACAAATCTTTTTTTTTTCTTTTTCTTTTTTTTTTTAAAGAATGTTGTTATAGGATATACAATATCCTATCACTCTTGGAGACCCAAATACGCTTCCCTAGCGTGTCCAGGTCTTGAGAGGCTCTTTTCCCTAGGACCTTGTCTGAAGATTTCTTTGTAGCTTTGGAGGCCAAAAGAGAAGAGATTAATTACCCTTGAAGTCTCCTACTTCTCCCACTATAGGGAGATGTGTGGCCATTAGAATGCCTTCTACACCTTGGAAAGTCTAGTGAAAAGCACAGTGTTCTCAGTCAACCCTATCACTCAGGCCAACATGTAGAAACCAGGATAAGGGGATCGTCTCTATGGTAGATGCCATCTAAAGTTAAGGAGGACAGAAAGTCTGTGCAGACTGTGGAAAAGAGGAGGGCATCTCCTTCAACAGATTACAGAGTTGACGAGGGGCAGTTTAACTCCTGATTGACTGCAAATACAAGGACCCTTGCCCTTAATATTCTTTAATACTAGGTACCAGACTTACCTCCTTCTAAAATATTGCTTTTGCAGTATGATTAGGGACCAGGACAATCCCCCCAAAGTCCCCTTCCCTAGGGACTCTAATAGGTAGTAGAAGTTACAGAAACAGGACAAAAAAATCACTGTATTCCACTCTAGGTAAAATATTGATGGCAATTGTACCCTTGGAACAAGAGGTATAAAATAAAATTATTCCCTAACTTTTGATACAATATAGACAGACGACCAGTTTAATTCTGCTAGAAAATATTTTTTCCTTAAATGGAAAAAAGAAAATATCTTAATAACTCTAGGAGAAACGATTTTTATATTAATTGGCAATTATGCTTGTCAGGGAAATTAATTGATACGATGACTCTTTAATAGCAACATTTGCAAATCAATCACTACAGCGGGACACAGTCGATACCTGCCATATGAAATACATAGTGTACCTAGAGGAAAAACTAACTCGACTGCAGTTTTAATTTGGATAATGTGTTAGTTTGGAGCTGGTATGTACCCCAGAAAAGGCCATGTTCTTTTAACCCATTCCTGTGGGTGCAGACCTATCGTGGGTGGGACCTTTTTTATTTTATCTTAATGCAATTTTACTAATATATATTATATATCCACATACCATGTGTGCTGGTTTGAATTTGTGGACCCCAGAACAGCTATGTCCTTTAATCCTCATTCAATATTGCTAGGTGGGAGTTTTTAAATTACCCATGGTGTTGTGACCCACCCAATTGTGGGTGGTAAGTTTTAATTAAATGATTTCCATGGAGGTGTTTCTCCACCCATTCAAGGAGCCCTTTAAGAGGGAACTGTTTTGGAAAGAGCCACAAAGCCTGGGCAGCCAGAGACCTTTGGAGATGAGGGAAAATGCCCTCAGGGGAGCTTCATGAAACCAGAAGCCAGGAGAGAAAGCTAGCAGATGCCACCATGTTCACCATGTGCCTTTTCAGTTGAGAGAGAAACTCTGAACATCATCAGCCTTCTTGAATCAAGTTACCTTTCCCTGGATGCCTTAGATTGGACATTTCTATAGCCTTGCTTTAGTTGGGACATTTTCATGGCCTAAGAACTGTGGACTTTCAACTTAATAAATTCCCCCTTTCAAAAGCCATTTTGTTTCCGGTATATCACATTTCAGCAGCTAGCAAACTAGAATACCATGTAATCATCCAAAGTGTACAATCAATAGTTCATAGTATCATCATATAGCTGTGCATTTATCATCACAATTTTGATTAGATTGTTTCAATTGAGATGTGACCCACTCAATTCAATTCAAGGTGTGTCTTAATCCTTTACCTGAGTCCTTTATGAGAGGTTAAAAGACAGGGAGATACCTGGAGAGAGCTCACAGAGGGAGAGAGAGAGAGTTCAAAGAGAAACATCCCAGAAGAAGGAGGCAAGGACCCACAGAAACTGAAAAAGCAAGAACCTGAAAGAAACAAAACCAAAACCCAGGAGAGAAGGATCAGACACAGGTCATGTACCTTCTCGTGTGACCAAGGAATCCTGGATTCCACCAGCTTTCCTTACGAGAAACAATGATCTTGTTGATGCCTCAACTGGGACATTTTCATGGCATTTGAATTATAAATTTATAAATTAATAAATCCCCATTGTAAAAGCCAAGCCATTTCTGGTATATTGCATCCCGGCGGTTTTAGCAAACCAAAACAGATAATTTTTTTTTAAAAAATTGAAACTCAAAATGATTCCAACATTAAGTGAAAAACTTCAGAGAAATGAGTTGTTGGAGAGGAGATATAACTATTTATACTCTCCGTAATATTGTCACTTCTTTTTCAACAACAGGATATGTGGAATAAGTCAGTTTTCCATAAATATAAATAAAAGTCAAATTGAAATTGTACAATGTCTTCCACTCCTAACTCTTCAATGTGAAAGCAATGGGACAATACACATTCTCTTTCTTCAAAGACAACATATATAAATAACTTCCGATATCAAAGATCCAAGAGCAAAATGCTGTAGCACTGAAAGAACACGAAGTACAAAATGCTATAATGTTCCACAGTCCCAAACTCAGAAAGCTGATGTTCCAGAGGATGGACATAAATTACATTTTCTTCATTTCTTCCTCCCATCATCTCTCTGAGATACTGTATTAGCTTTTGCTCATTTATGCCATAGAACCAAATGTCCTTGTCTCAGTGGCTTCCTACAAGAAAAGGGATATTTATTCCTTTGTCTAATATTTATTACCTGTATACTTGGAATTTTATTTGGAGAAGGGTTAAATTATAAGCTGTTATCTATTCTAGAAAAAAGTGGGAGGAAGCTGACTAGGTATTATAAAGTACAACTGACAAAGGTATGTTCCAAAAAGTACTATGGAGTACTGTGGTAATTAGTGAAACTGTAATAGTTCTCTTCTTTGTGATTTTGTAAACTTGAAAGAAAATAGATCTCATAGTAAGCTACAAAGAGCAGTTTTGATAAGTGTTTTTTCTCACATGGTATTCTCTACATCATAAATTTAAGGCAAAAAGTTGTTACTTAGATCTATTTAGCTATCTATAAACCAACTATAAAGTTTTAATAGAATGTCACAATCTTCAAGGGAATTAGAATTTAAATTCCATTTTCTCAATAAGTGGGAGAACATAATCAACCAATTCTTCCACTCCTGTTTATGGCCTGCTGCATTCTGCATATCTTTCCTAGATTACAGGTCCTTATAAACCTGAAGGTAATGTACCATGTATAGCTGGCCAAACTGAGAATGTCCAACTGCTTTAGTGTGTTCTGTCTGAACTGAACTGCCTACAGTCAAATATGTTTCCTGAACTGAAAGGGGAAGACCTGTGTGCAAATATATAGGTCCTGACCAAAGCCCAACTCCTAGCTGATTTTCGGACAAATCACAGCTGATTTTTGGACAGATGTATATTGCTTCATCCCTTAGGGAAGTCCACAAATTTATGATTCTTTCCTGAATGTGTTATTGACCTCCGTGAGGGCTGGGTAGCCTCTGCCTAAAGAAGTGAATAGCTTAACCTTGCTCATGATACCATATTTTCCATATCTTCACCAAAAGATGCCAACCATGCTACCTTCATGCATTTCTGGCACCATCTCTTATGTAGCTCCTCAGCTCTACGCTGGAAAATAAACATTTAATTTTTTTTAGTAACTTCAAATTGGGAACTCTTGAAGACAGCCTGTGTGCTGACCTATATGAAGCAAAACAAATATTTCAAAGAGGTATAAGGAGTCTCATATTAAGTTTCCTTACATTTTAAGGTTGAACTACTCTTCAATTATTAGTTTCAAATTCTGTCATATTTCATGTAGTCAATAAATGCCAGAGAAGAATAAGATGAATGACAATCCATTTTTAAGTCATATGCAACTTTATTTTAGGACTGTAGCTTTTGTTATAAAATAAAAACAAATAAAAATTAAAAAGCTATCCCCATATAGATTTGTTTAAAAAAAAACATAGCCATAGTCTTATATGCTTAAAAATTGCTGTAGTAATTCTTTTCCTTTTACATTTTCTAATTGACTTTTCCAATGAAGCTCAAGTTGAAGTGAGTATATTCATATGACAAGCAATTTCTACAAGTGAGATACATAAATATGTGTATTTATCCCTATGGATTGATTGTTTTTACCACTATTCCAAAAATAAATATCTATTTGCTAAGTATTTTATCGGGAGTAATACGAACAGTATAATATATTGGTTTTACATTACCTACTCTCAAAAATAATTCCCAATTATTCCTTCATTTTGTAGTATTATACTCTAATTCAATTAATTAGATAAGAAATTAGAAATTATAATCAAATCAGAAATTATTTTCTATTTAAATAAATCAAAAGCCAAATGCAAATATATGCATATATATTAAATATGTAAATATTTTATGTTTTAGTTTACTTTGTGATAAAATAATGAAGCTATTTAATATAATGGAGAGTAATTTTTCCACCATCAATACTGCAGGCCAACAAACATGAATCATATAGAAAAGTGTGAGAGGGAGAGGGAGAGAATATGAAGGGATTTTTGTGTTTTTAACTTGCAAATTTCTTAAAAACTGGAAAATTCAGAAATCATTCTCAAGATTATTATATGCTTTAAGAAAAATCAGAAAATAAGCAGTTATTCACAAATAAATATAGAATGGAGTTTTGCGTAGTTCTTGAGAGGCAGCTCTGATTTTATAATTCATGCCAATTAATTTGTGGATTTCTGGTATAATTCTGTGTCTTCAGCATTGAACTCTTCATACATTCTCCAGTAGATTCCATATCATTTTGTAGAAGTGCTGTCTATAACAACGTAAAACACAAGACTAAAACCCATTGACTGAAGATTGAAGAATTGAGAGTCAAAGTAAAGTCACTGAAGCTTCACACCTAGTTTCTAACAAGTGCTGGACTTTCTTGTAACAAATACAGTTGACTCGTTATGCTCAGTAGTTGATTCTTATTCTTCTCAGTAGTGAAGTTCCATAAAGTCACAGGAACATGTTTTAGTGAATACTGAGGTCTGCTCCCAGGGGAAATGCAGGGTTAGCTTGTCGGTGAGCCTCTGGTCACATTTTTGTCAATTGATAAATACATAACAGTTTTATGTGTTTCTGTTTAAAGACATTTTATTTCATTTGTATTGTTGATTCACTAACCTTGAACCCAGGGCCAACAGCACTATAATCATACTTGTATGAGCTTATCTAACACATGCATTTTCTCTGTAAGTAACAGCATAGCCTGCTTGCACTTAGCAGCACTTCAGCACTACCTTGGGGGCTATTTTAAACAGTGAAATCAATAACAAAAATCATAAAAATGTGACACTAAATATATTTCAAAAAGAATACTTGATAACATTAAGAAAGCTGAAACAAGAAGGTAGAGCATCACCTTGTTCGACCTAGGCAAGAAATGTACATGTCAGGTAACTCAAACTTTGTGCCACTGAATGCCCATGAAAGCACTGTGAGTATTGATTTGGGGGTTACTAATAAGTTTTAGTGAGGACGTGAACTCTTCTAGTATGGAATCTTCAAATAATGAAAATTGACTATAGTTTCCCTCAAAAATCAACTGGGAGTTTCTGGGTGAAAACAGTATTGGGGTGGATATCTTTGAGAATTGTTCACATAAAACTTATTAAAACATAAATTTCATGAGAAAAAATTGAATTATTCCATAAACTTGCAACCACCGTTTTAAAATTGGAGTCTGTTTTGCTAACTATCCCATAGGGTTTATACACAATTGGATTAATCCAAACTCTGCTACCTTTATTTCAACTACCAGGCTTCTGAAGAAAGTCACAAGACCTCACAGAATCATTCAACTTTAAAAATTCAACTGAACTTTCACTCCTGCTTGATGATCCTCCTGGTTTCCTTAGTCAATTTTATTTTCTACTTTTCATAATCAATACTGAAAACTTTCCACCTCCTTGAAACTTGCATCCTAGACTTTCTTCAACATTATCAAGAAAGCCTCTCAAAATTCATGAGGAATATTGGAAAGTTTTGGCATTCCCATCATACATAAGATGAGGGCTCAAACAATTTTTATTTGAGTGTTTCAATTTAGAATGGTCTCAGTGGACTAGAGTTGGAGACAGGCTGGCAGTTAACAACTGGGTAACATTGAAATGCTTGGTAAATGCATGCGTGTTTCATTCTCTGCATCCTATCAGCATGGTAGAAAAAGTTTAAAATGCAGCTTCCACACTCATTAAAATAAAGCCAATTGTCTAAGGAGGATAATCAATCATTCATTCAATAAATGAATTTTATTGAAAGTCTGTTTTGTTACATATTTCAGGTGAAATTCCTCACCCAAGAAATGATTTGTTTTTATTGTAGAAGAAAAACAGAGTTCTCTAGTTTTATCATGTATCTCAAATAATCCCATTCAATATGTTCTTTTTTTGACAACTGTAACTAAGAGTTAATGCCATGCACTGGATAGCAGCTTTATTCTTCTCTGTATGACTGTTTTGTTTTGTTTTTTAAAGAAAATATCACTAATAATGTTTCCCTATGTTTAATTACTACATCATACTATCTCATACCATAACCACAGTCTATAGTGTCATGAGACTGGATGCTGCCCTAGTCACATAGGATTAGGAGAGACCATTGTAAAACTCACCTACTGGCATATGTGAGTGTAGGGCCCCTCTGAGGTAGTGCTTACTAACACTGCCCAATAGAGGTGGCTCAGGGTTGAGGTCATCAACCCAATCTAATTGCCACTCATGGTGCTTTGCCAAAGGACTATAAGCAATTCTCTCAAGATGTTTGTATCTAGATGGTTGCATTCCTAGGTCACTGTGTAGTTGGTGGAGCAGATTTTTCATCCTTACAAAACCGTCTATTGCTGTATGAAATCAACATGATTGTTTCTTCTGTAGGATGTTGAGAAAATTGACCTGCTGACCAATTATTTCAACAACCTACATAGGGTAGATCAGTCAATTAATCACTCACTCTATACAAGAATACATAACACTCTACTTTTTCAAAGTCCTATCTCTTCACTAATTCAATCCTACCCGTGTGCCTTCTAAATAAAAAGACTAAATGAGAGGCATTTTGATGTAGAACAATTACCCCAACAAAACATAAGAACCTCTTTCATCAGGCTTGCTTTCCCTCCCAAGGTTATAAAATTTAAATTAAGAAAACGGTATTACACCTTTTTTACCTTGTAGATTTTTCAATAACTTGAAATTCATGAAATAAGCCCAATGATGACACTAATTAGAAGGAAATGCATGATTAGAGAGGGGTCCATTATACCATGTTCATCAGTGAGACAGGAATTGCAAAGATTAAGTAAGAGGATCTACCTTCCAAGGACTGGCTGGCTGGTGCTTGTAAACATTAAAAAGGTGGAATGTCAGGGGCTAGTTCAAAAAGTATGTCCATAAATTGTGAATCAAAAGTGTTAAGCTAATATTCAATTTTCCCCTTTGGAGAATTTCTGATATTCTCACAAGCAGTGAGGACAATCAAATCAATAGTCTGAGCCCTCGATCTTGGTGTTCACCCCTATGAAACTTATTCCAGTAGACTAAGCCTATTTAAAATTAATTACAATGTGACTGTATGATTGTGAAAACCTTGTGTCTAATGCACTTTTTATCCAGGTTATAGACGGATGAGTAAAAAAATATGGATAAAATAAATAAATATGTAAATAAATAGGAAGGACAAAGGTGAAATGAATTGGGTAGATGAAAATATTAGTGGTCAATGAGAGGGAGAGGTAAGGGGTATGGGATGTATGAGTTTTTTTTTTTTCTTTTTCTACTGTGATGCAAATGTTGCAAAACTGATAATGGTGATACATACACAAATATGTGATGATATTGTGAGTCACTGCTTGTACACCATGTATGGAATGTATGTTTGTGACAATTTCTCAATAAAAGTATTTTTTAAGAAAAGGTGTTAGGTTAGTAGAAAGATAGAGGCAGGCATATTGTCAAATCAGACTGGGAGCTGCCTACTGAAACAAGCAGGCTATTGAGGAAGATCAGGGGCAGTATACCCATATATGCACAAGGCAATAAGTTACGTGACCAGCAAATCAGAGTAAATATCCAGGGAAGCAGAGAAATTTCGGGGAGCTCACGGGGACACCTTTATAATGGAACAATTACTTTGCAATGTTTCTGAAGAAGAAAGTCATTGTAATAACATTTGCTAATGATAGTTA
The DNA here is from genome assembly GCA_004026745.1 of Myrmecophaga tridactyla. Taxonomy (NCBI): domain Eukaryota; kingdom Metazoa; phylum Chordata; class Mammalia; order Pilosa; family Myrmecophagidae; genus Myrmecophaga; species Myrmecophaga tridactyla. The sequence goes on along the minus strand of PVIY010009523.1, from coordinate 18,458 downwards.
GCAAATGTTAGTTTGCATAAACTATATATACTGCAAAAAGAGCCAAAATCTTTCTCTACTCTCCATAACTATGTCCTTTGGAATGTGACTTTAGAGCTCTCATGTGGAGAGCTAAGGGTCACTTGCCTTCCTCTTCCATCTTGGCTGGCCCTATGACCGACAGAATGCATCAGAAGATGGTGCATCAGAAGGCCTTGTTTACTTCTGTTCACGCTCTTGGAACCCTTACCGATCACATAAGAACAAGCCCAGGATCTCCTTCTGGAGGATGAGAGAATACATGGAACCAAGATGAGTAACCCCAGCAAACCCTTTCTAGACCAGACAACCCCTGCTGACCTGGCAGCTGACTGCAGATGCATGCTTAGCTAAGCTCCACCCACATTAACAACTAGTATCATTATGAGTTAATTAAAAAAGGAAAGTTGTTTTAAACCACTAAGTTTTGTGATGGCTTTTTTTTTTCCCACAGCAGAAGCTAACTGGTACAGAAATAATTGCTTCCTAGAATTGAGGTGCTGCCATAACAAAAATCTAAAATAAGTGCCATTGGCAGTGAGCAGGGATTGGAAAAATGGCAAACAAACTCTTAGCATGAGTTGGGGGGGAAATTAAAGCAAATTATTACTAAAGACTGAAAAATGGTGATCTGTGCTTTTTAGAATAAATTAATTGGCAAATTCTGTTACCTGTAAGAACTTGAAAGAAAGCAAATATACTGAATAACCTTTTGATTTTGACTAAAGAGATCTCTGCAGAATTTTGAAATGTCAGTTGTTTAGTCCTCGCTGCCTACAGGTACAAAAAGAAAGAGATGAGCTAAATAAAGAACTGGCAAGTTTTCAAAGAGAATTATGAGGAAATATAAAATGGACATAATGTTATGGGTTGGAAATTAAAATTGTTTCTCATTTTCAGTTTTTGCACCCAGTAAAAATCCTCAAAGTAAAATGGGGCCTGAGGCAAAAGATCAAATAAAGAGTAAGCCTCCATGACCCTTTGTTATCAAATCTGAAAGAATTAATAGGTTGCTCAGCAGCTAAACAAAATAGCTTCTCAGAACCGTAAGAACCTTGGGTATGGTTACACAGAGCCAAATCTCAAAGTAGCAACAAATAAGTCTAGAGAGAGAAGCATGTCTTGAAAACTATCATAGGTATATCTTTTGACAAATGAAGTGGGCACAAATCAAACTCACAGGAAATCCACTATAATTTTGAAGAAATTATGCATGCAATACTACCATCAGCCTGAACTAAAACAGAATGATACTACTCAAATTGCAAATGGCCTCTGGGTTCCCAATTTCTAAAATCAGGAAGTAGGCTGGGAAAGTTTTTCAAAGGGCTAAGGAAGGCAATAGAAAAGGAAAGACGTTCCAGAGAGAAGAGTCAGGAGTACAGAGGATGGTGCCAAGAAATATGAAGAACAAGCAACTAAGAAATCATCCCCAATGAACACAACCCTACCCTAATCAAACAGTGTTTACTACTCTTAGTAAAGCAGCCTGACATTTACCCACCTGGATTTTGAAATTGCTGTGGATCTGTGACTGCTATGAACCATGCATTTTTTTCTCTTTTCAAATGGTAGTATCTATTAAAGTTACCCCATCACTGTCTCAACATTGTATGTTGGATATTTGTGGGGCAGATAATTTTTCCTTTTATTTCATGCCTCTAAATCAAGAAAAATTGTGTCTGTTGAGCTACATCTGAACTTGTTATAGATAGTGAAATTCTAGAATTTAAACCTGATGCAATATTTCCATGAGACATTTAAGAATCCTGAGATAAGGAAGAATACATTTTCCCTGGGGAGGAATGTGAAAATTCTGGCCAGAAGGCAGACCATGGTAGATTGCAAAACTGGTCATAACCCTTTATTCCTTCTTGCATCTGTGCACTTTATAATCTTACTTTACAGAGTCTCTCATTAAGAAATGGATTCTATTTCCTATTGTCTTGAGTCCTAGCTGGACTGGACATTAGTCAATTGAATTGCTCTGGACAATAGAATGGAGTAGAAGTGATGATGTGTCAGCTAGAAAGCAGGGCATTAAGCAAGCTTAGTCTCCCACTTGTTCTGTTGGAACACTGCCCAGCCACCAGATAAACCCAAGCTCTCCTCTGGAGAATGAGTGATCACAAAGAATGTTGAAGAGCCATCACAGCTGAAGCTATTCTACACTAGGGAGCTCCAGCTGACCAGGCAGCTGACTGCAGCCATATATGTGACTCCAGATGGGTCCAGAAAAACCTCCTAGCCAAGCCCAGCCTTAATTGCTAATCCATATAATCATGGTCAAAATAAATGACTATTGATTTAAGCCATATGGTTTTGAGATTACACAATGAGAGTCAATTTTGGACATATTGCTTAACTTCTTCAGCTTTCTCTTGTTGACCCAGGAAATGGGTTGAATGCTTAGCATTCGACCATTATTATAAGTGCTTCTAAAGAAGAAACTTTGGGTTTTTGTTAATATTATAGTAATAAAATATTATCCTTTATTGAACATCTTTTAGTAAGCTACTTCCCTAGGTATTTCATATATATTATATCTAATCTTCACAGTAAAATGCTAGGCAAATATTATGACTTCATATTTACATATGAGGAAAACAAGTAATGAAGATATTCATTAATTGGACCCAGGACCAACTAGTAACTGGCCAAGTTAAGGTTTAAAGTGTTCTAAATCTTTTCATTTATACCATGGCTCCTGGGATAAACTGAATAATGGTCCCAGTCTTTGACTCCCTTGTTCCTCATTCCTTCACCACGGCCTCACCTTAAGTGATATGCACTTCCCCAACCCAGGACTTTTGGCTCTGGCCATGTGACTTTTTCGTTCCATGGGAAGTTAACAGATATAAAATGAGCAGAGACGTGAAATATGATGAAGCACTTATATTTGCATTTTGTAGTCAGTTATAGCCGTTAGAAGAATATATCCCAGGCATCCATTGCCCCTTCAGTCTGGTTCTCTAAATGAGACACATGGAGCAGAACTACCCTGATCCACAGAAACAGGACCATTTAGTCATTTAATTAATTGGTACATGAGTGAAAAATAAATATTCAGCGTAGTTTGCCACTGGGATGTTGTGGCCGTGTGATCAGAGCAAAATCTGACTTATTCAGCTGTTTTTTTTTTTTTTTTTTAAGTCTAGCAGATTTTGAATAATATAGCAATAATTAAATATTTCATAGTATGAAATCTACAACCTGGTGGAGGTAGAGGGTAGATGAGGGAATTTTATCCAAAGTGTGTGAGGAGATCCCTGTCCTATGTAGGATAAAATTAGTCTCAAATTTGAGCTATATTGCTCAAGAGATCTATGAACAGAGCTTTTTACATGAAGTTTATATCCCTAGTCTTGAGTGATAAAGTGTTTGTTCAGTAAAGATTTGGCTCAGCAAGTCTGGGATGTTCAAACCCTGCACATTCCAAAGAAAAGTGTGACCCTTGACTGGATCCTGGGTGATAACTTCTAAACCATTGGAAGAATCCTGCTTTATAAGGGTATGCTTGTTCACCTGGGGCCACAGGCCATATCAGATAGTTTAATCTCTAATGATGTACTTTATGGTAGAGTCTTAGACCACATGTTATCAGTGACCCCAAGAGGGGCTGGAGACTGAATGGTTAAAGTCAACCCATGTGGAACTCCATGCCTATGTGACTGACCCCAATAAAAGCCTGGACACCAAGGCTCATATGAGCTTCCTTGGTCGACAGCACTCCGTACATGTTGCCATATATCATTGCTGCGAGAAGGGAGTGCTGTACATAGAATTCTACTGGGAGAGGACAATTGGAAATTTTTGTGTCTTATCTCTCCTAGATGCTGTCGTCCTGTGCACCTTTTACCTTTGCTGATTTTAATCTGAATCCTTTCACTGTAATGAACCATAACCATGAGTAGAGCAGCTTTTCTGAGTTCTGTCATAATCCATCCAGGGAATCATTGAACTCGAGGGTGGTTTTAGGGTATGCCGACAATAATGATATTGGCTCCATAATTTCGTAGAACACAGAAACTTGTTAGAAAAAGAAAATAGCAGCAAATGTATATTGTTGTCTTTAGCTTAGGTATGGTTATTTTATCCACAGTGAAGTGGTATTGTAACACTTCTGGGGCATGCTACTATATATCCAAAACTGCCTTGGTAGTCAGGCACGACTTTTCTCAGATAATACATTTTGGTTCTGAAGACATTATACTACTGTTTTAGATCTGGATTGTCCCAACATTACATTAGACGGCTTCTGACATGACCTTAGAGAAATCTGAATCTCCAAGTGACTGTTACAGAATACGAACAATCTAAGCTGAGTCAAACAATTACTTTGCTTTCCTAAAATAAGAGCACTATTTGAATAGTATTGGATGACAATGCATTTGATCATTCCTTATCTTATTTGATAGCTAGGACAAGTCAATGAAGACAAAACAGAGTCATAGAGTAACATAGTATGTTGGGGGTTGGGGAGAAGCAGATAAATTTTTAGAAGAAGTTCACATTCTCTGGATCAAAAGTTTCCACATCTCAGCGCTTAAAAGTTGTAAATGAAAAAACATGGATTCAAAACTATTATTCCAGAAGGTAGAGGACTAACGAGCAAGGTTCCCAGAATTTGGGTGGCATAAATCATTCAAATCTAGATGTATAAACAATGGAACTATCAAAATAATTAGAAGAATATGTGATAGAAATGCTCTGTGGCTTGGGAAGCTGCAAATATTAACTAATTTATCCAGAAAGTTTTCCAACCCATTCTAGAAGTCAGAACATTGCTTATCCAAGGATGACATGGGTAACGAATTGAATGTAGCTTCTAAGGAGGCTTCTGGAGTTCTGATAATGTTCTGTTTCCTGATAAGAGTGCCAGATACATTAGGGTGTCCAGTAAAATATCCATTCACCTGTATACTCATGACGTGTAAAAATAAACATATCAAATATGCTTATTACAGTTCAACAAAAGTTCAGAGGTATGTATGCAGAAAATATATGTAAATGTATATATATATATATATACATGTATGTATTTGTAAGTACAAATATTAACCATCTCCAACTACTTTAGTCTAAGCCATCAGCCACTCTCATTTGGATTACTGCAAATACTTCATGTATTGCCCCTAGAATTGATTTTCCACACAGCAGCCAGATTACATGATTAATCCATTCAAAAAGTCTCCTATTGTTTCCTGTTTCCAAGTCAATTCTAAGGAGCTTGCTATGACCTACAAGGCTCTACATGAGCTAGCTCCTCTCTCTTTCCCTGACATCATTTCTTGTTATTCTTTCTCTTGCTTATTTTGTTCCAGCCTCAAGTTCCTCCTTGCTAACCCTCACCCACACTCAGCATAGCCTATTTCCACATCAGGACCTTTGTACCTACTACTCTTTCTATCTGCGATGCTCTCTCCATAGGTATTTTCATGACTTACCCTCTCACTTTATTTTGCTCTCTATTCAAATGTTACCTTAGCAAAGAAGACAGAAGAAAATACTATTTCCATACACAGTTCTACTCTTTCCATTTACCCCAATTTATTTTTCTTAATAAAACTTATCACCACCAGATATAAAATATACATTATGTTTGCATTTATCATCTGTCCCTCCTATTAGAATACAAGCAACATTATAGTAGTGACTGTCAGTTTTGTTCACTCCCTAACTTCAGTACCTAGAAATAGTACCTGGGATATACTAGGTGATCAATCAATATTTATTGAATGTAGAATGAATTAAGATGAGGAGCCCTATAGGCAATAAGAAAATATGAAGCCTTCTCTAACTTTTTTTTTCCCCCACTAACCATGTATCCTGATTCTACAGAGCACAGGTTCCTTCTACAGAGGTATCTGGCTTTTGGAGGCTAATAATTCTTGTTAAAACTGCCTCTGCCAATTCCTATTTCAGTGTTTAGGGTAAGTCTCAGTTTCCTAGGCGATACGTTGGACATAATTAAAACAGCTATTTCATGGTGTGATTGTAAAATTCATATGAGCAAATCACATCAGTCACTTAGTTCAGACTTGGCATAATTCAGCATTCAGTATATATTAACTGTTATATTTCTATCATTATTAATATTACTAGAACCCATAGTGAATTTATGTATTCCTCTACCACAACAATGGAGAAGGACAGTGAAAATTCTTCATCTAGGACTGGACTGGACACCTGGCAAATGTTATTGATTGATAATTAAATTCAAGATCAAAGATAATGAGTTATACTGGTTTACATGTTCATATTCTACGCTGAAGCAGTAACTAGGTTAAATCAAACTGAGATGACGAAGGGGTGGATTTAGAGGAGATGAAGGACAATAATTAGCAGAGGTCAAAGAAGATTTATGGGGAAGAATTAAACTGAGAACAAGTAGATCTGCCAGATAAAATAGAATCCAGCTAACAAGAGAGGGAAGGAACTGATAGCAGGTGGGTCAGAAAGCATCATCAAGTGCCAGTGGGACCAGAATGGGCTGAGAGGAAGAAGCTGAACTGGCTATTCACATAAGTCACACTACTCCCAGCAGAGACTAATTAAATCAGCATTTTATGGATTGCTGCTTTTAAAGACTCAGTGCTTCTTAATCAATCATGGGCAATGAGAAGATGGGGGTGGGGGGGTGGAAAAAGAGGAAAGAGAGGGGCTTCCAACACATCTAGAAAGTAGATTCTAGTATAATATTACTGTCACCTATTTTCCAAGCAAGTTCATTGACAATTTTCTATCCAGAAATGGATTGATGAAAAATCCCATTATGGATACAGTTATGTATATAGCATATATAGACATTATGAATTCAATAATAATTTAATTTAAAACAATTAAATCTTAGGAAGGCCCAAAATTAATCTCTCTCAAGGAACAGCCAATTTTCTAAGACAACGCTGTATTTGCCTACACATTTCAAAACTTCTACCTTACTTGAACTCGTCAGCATTTCAAGATAAAGTTAGCTTTTGCAGAACAATAAAGGGAAAAAAAGTATTTTTCATAAAACTAGAAGAGAAATACTGACAATAAAATTAAAACATGATTTCATAGTGTGTGAGATGCCCAATGATGGTTATTTCAAAATAAAAATCATGAGATGAGTTTGTTTCCTCCTGCCATGTAGTATCGCATTTGCAAAATAAAAAAGTACCTCCTTAAATATAAAGATTCTCATATAAAGAGATATTATTTCAGCATCATAAATGCTGAATTTCCCAGTTGTCATTTAGTTACTGAATAGCTTTAAATAAAAAGGAGCTGATTATCTAAAATGGAACTTACTTTCTTCTCAAAGTAATTTTCCATCCTATTAGTTTTATATCACAAGTCATGCAGAACATGCTTCAGACACTACATATTTTTTTCCCAGTGTAGTTTATAAAAATGCAAACTGATATGAAATTCTTCAAATCTTGATTAATTTGTTACTTATATGAAAGCTGGAATGTATTCTCCAGAACCCCTACAGACTATGTGCTACACAAATGCCTTTAAAACCTAGTTGATTTGACTAAAAGAAAATCTTGCCATGTTCTCTTTGGAAATAAAACGTGAATTTGTAGGCTGCGCATGCATCCATAAAAATTTGTCCAAACAGATAACATCAAAAGCTATTTTTTCAGTTTTCCAACTGTGTCAGTGACTTTCAGCAGAAGAGTCTGACCTCTCCCATGTTTGTTTTCTGTTTTCTTCATATTCTGGGCATGGCATGGATTTGGCATTACTTCATAAATCATTCCCAGGAGTGTAACACTGTTCATGTCTGCTTTTCTCTTACACACACACCTGTACATACACTGGGCTAATTATATTAGGGATATCTCTGAGAAAAGGTCCATTTCATAAAAAGCTAAAGATCTAAACCAACCTGTAGTAGTGAAAATGCTTAGCAGCTTTCAGCTTATCTAGATTTATTACCACTGGTCGCTAACACAAAACCGTTTACATAGGTAGCCATTTCCAGGACACAAAACAGCAGATTCATCAACCAAAACATCTTCCAGTTCCAAAGTACATTTGAATAGATCTTTTAAGAAAATCTCTGCTAACGTCAAGCCTTGTTACTCCTCAATAGTCAGGGTTAGTGAGCACAAAGCTTTGAGGTTCTTGAGTTTTTATCAGAAGTACACATTCCTATTACACAAATACATTATGAAGAGAATGAGAAAATTGTTCCACATGAGTTTGCCTTATTTCAAATGCTACATAAAAATATATTTTAGGGCGATGCGATGGTGGCTCAGTGGTAGAATTCTAGCCTGCCATGCCGGAGACCCGGGTTCATTTCCTGGTACCTGCCCATGTTAAAAAATAATAATAATAATATATATATATTAATTATATATATTAATAATAATATTATATATAAGCAAAGAGTTGAATGCTGTGATTGATCGTTTCCTTTAAATTTATACATTCTTAAATGAAGCTGAATCTCTTTAGCAATAATTCATTGGACCTGTTTTATTTGAAGATTAAAATTTTGTTTCAAATGTTCATGACACAACAGTTATCTACTGGATACACAAGGTACATTCTTATTATAAGATATTATTCAAATATACTTAAAGGCATCATTCAAATATGATCCCTAGTTGTCTAATTGTTTCCATGAATATTTAGCCTTAAGCATTCACATGGACAAGAAGGAAGAAAATCTATATATTAGCCCATCTGAATTAGATTAGGCAATAAGGAATTTTGGGAGATATTTATTAGTTAAATCAGCAGTCACTAGAGTAGTTAATAAGCCTGTTTATGTTTTTAAAAGCACACTGTTATTACAATTTAGATAGTACTCTAGTTCCTAACATAGTCCCATACCAATTGTTAAGCAAATGACTTTCACTCATGTTGGAATTAACAGAGAAAGAGGATGCCCCTTTGGTTTTATGTGTTCATTTTTTAAAAGGTGAACCTACATGGTATATTAAAAGGTTCAGTCAATAATGAAGATGATAAAAAACCTCATATGAAAGCCTGATGCCTTATCTTCATTAGTCATTATACACTTACCAGATCATATGGGATATTCTCTTATACCCCAGCTGGGGCTAGGAAATGGAAGGAAAGTTTTGTCTCTACTCCTACTACAGGTACTAACCAGTCAGGTATGGTCTAGCATCCCAACCCATTTATAAATGTATTGTGACCTGTGCTGGAGCATTAAGAACATTTATGAGCAGAAATGGTGTTCCTTAACGCTGCCCCTCACTTCCACCTCTTAGCTGTTTTATGGGAATTCAAATTAGGCACTCTTGCCATTTATCTTTAACAGTTCATTCTGCTTTATGAATCATAACTTAAACCAAGATAATCTCACCTAAAAGAACGTTCTTAGATATCATCCCCCAAATAAAGAAAATGCTTCCATTTGGGAAATAAGCTTGGACTCGGGGGCAGGGGGATGTGGGGAGTGGAAAGGGAGGGAAGAGGTAAATGAAAGATTATGGTTTTGCTGGTTCTTAATAACCCTAAGATTGTTGATTAGACAATTTTTTGTTATTTGTTGTAATTGTCAAAATTCTAAACCTACTTTGTGTTAACATTGATGAGTTCTCTTTTCCTCCATGGTAGTCCGGAGTCAATTTGGTGGTAATTAGTTGAAGTTTTCATTTTACAAATGAAATGATATTTCACTGACAAATCTTAAACAGAGTAAGCATCTTTAAAAATAGTTAGAAAAATAGTTCATAACTGGGGCAAGAAAGTCATTAAGCAAAAAGAAAAAGAAGTGCTTCAGCATCCAATTTTGTTAAAGATGAATTCTGAAAAATTTCTGAAGCTAATAAATATATCTTTACAAAAATGACATAGAAAGGAAAAGTAAATTAATAATATATTAATGCTATCCACTTAACACGAATGTTTATCTTTTAAATTCCCATCAAGATATATTCATATTTTGAAGAGCTACCAAAATAATTCATGATAGGGCTACTATCAAACATTCTGTAAATGATTTTCAGGAAATAAAGTCACTCATTACACAATGTAAAGTCAATATTTTAACAGTCAGATGAGATATACACAAAATTTATGAAAGACTTCAGTAGTACCAAAGTCACAACAAATTGAGTTGCTAAGATGTATCAGATTTTCAACATATCATAACCTCTCCAGGCAGGGAGCCGGCTCATAACCCATGCTTTTCACAAACACAAGTTCTTCTTCATCCCTAAATAACCAAATCCTCAAGAGAGCAGCAGACAGCAGCAGAAGACAATTTATTTAGCAAACTATTATTTGAGGAAGAAAACAAGTTGCCATTTCCAATTTGGAACATAATTAGGGAGACAGTAGCCTCCTGGCTGATGCCCTGTGTTCCTTTGGGTATTTATGGAGGAATGTAATTGGAGTGTATTTTCCTGTTACACTTCACATTGTCTAGAAAGGGTTTCTAATGCTCCATGACTTTCTAGTTAGAGTCAAAAGAAAACATCTTGCAACTACTCTCCAGTGCCATAGTCTCACGGAACTGCCTTCTGGACATTGTCAGTTGCTGAACTTTTTTTTTTTTTTTTTTTAATTCTGCCAAACCTGACTTAACAGTATCATTAGAAGAAAAAGATTGCGACATGAGATTTGTGTGGTTGAAGGCTTTCTATCTATTAATGGAGAATGTCAGAAAAGTTAGCCACATTTTTTTTAATTAAAAAATTGACATAATATAGTCCAGAATTCAATGTATATAAATATATGTAAGAAATATGGCAAAGCCTTTGGTCAGTTACCAAATGAAAGAGCTATATGAATGCTTTCAGGGACCATTCACACTGACACTTATCTTACAATAAAGGACCTGAAAATTGACCTGTTGTGGAGAAATAAAACTTCTCTGGATTTCTCAGTGCTCCTGTTAAAGTCTCCTGAGACTCTTCCCATCCCATGGGAACTAAATCTGTAACTGTTTGTCTCAGTAATAGCTCTGATCCAAAGGAATAAGAAAACTTCTCTTTTCTTCCCAAGAGAGCTAAATCGTTGTAACTCAAACTAGGTCCTAGGTTAAGCCCCAGGGTGCCAGAAAGACTGCTCTTTCCAGGTATTTACACTTCAGGAGGAATGAAAACCCAGAACTAGAGACATAAGGGGCTATTTGGCTCCTGGAAAGATATCTTTTACATACCAAAGGATTGGAATTAGGAGTTAGGCCCATTACATTTTCAAGGAGACCCATTCAGGAGAGAATGGAGACAGCTTCTCTTCCTCTTTCTAAGCAGAGAAAATTCATTTTTCTTCGTCTTTCACCTACAGAGGGTCCCACAACTCATGGAAGACAAATTCCCATTGGCTTTTATCATATGGTCCCAGGGATAAGCCTGGGGCAAGGGCCACTGACACACTTGTCACTTTGATGTAATAACTAAGAAGCCTCTCATCCACCTCATGAGCACAATCAGGATAAAATTAATAAAATGGACTATTTCAAACTCAACATATGTAGTAACAACTGTGTCACGTTAGGCCCCATTAGGCCCAACAACAAATTTACTTGTTATTCCCACTTTTTTATATGATGAAAATTAAAATTCAAAAGTTAAGTATGTAAACCAAGCCACACAGCTACAAAGTAGTTGAACTGAAAGTTGATCCTTTTGGTCCATCTCCATGGTCTTTGCTAATTTCATTACAATATCCTTCCCCCAAATAAATCAGTGCCTTAATCTCAGTTACTCACCCAGAACTTGAATAATCAAGAGAACTTTGATTTCTCTGCCATAGCATCGATTTTTCAATATGAGAACTGAATAAAACACCAATTCCCTCAATTGGATAAATTTCACAAGAACTCTACTTCTCTACATCCCGAGCATCTGGAACAAGGCTAGGTATATGCTTGCCAATTGACTGGCTTAGAGTTATCCTTGTGAGTCTCAGGACAGAAAATTACCAGCCAGCAGCTCTTCCAACCATTATGTAAGACAATCCTCACCGTGGTGATTTGCTTGCATTTCATGACTCATAATCTTGGGTGTGATAAAACTTTATAGAAAGCATTTATGCTATATAGTAAACCTTGTTATAATCAGAAATTTATCAATCCTGTTTTATATCCCTCTTTTCTAATCTGCATTAGATGTTAAGATCATTCTGTAGTCAGTTTTTCTTTTCAACTACTTGACAAATTTTGAGCTTAAAAAATAGATTTATGTCCAGATTTACTATAAGATATGTCTTTCAGGAAGGAATCTGTTAGGCAAAAGCAATGGCCCAGGCAGTACAACAGTGGCTCAGTGTCTCACCTGTCATGCCGGAGACCCGGGTTTGATTTCTGGTGCCTGCCCATGCAAGAAAACAAACAAACAACAGCAACAAAAAACAACAACAACAAATGACCCCCAATTATCAATTGCTTAACACAATAAAAGTTTAGTTTTCTTCTCACATTTTATGTCCATCAGAACTTAGATAGGAACGCTATTACTCATCATTCTTATACAAGTTTTCAAACTAATAGGGCAGGTAGTATGTGCAAGAATGGCAGTACAGAGAGAATGAGAAAGCATGGAAAATCTGGTATTGGTTCTTAGAACTTCCACATAACTGTTACGTGTACTATCTGTGCTCACATTTCATTGTTTAGACCAAAGCACATGACCCTACCAATTCATAAGCATAGGGGAAATGCAATCCCATCATGTATACTGAAGGTAGACCAGAAATATTTTATTAAAAGCTTTAATGACCAAAAATAGTCTGCGTTTTTATTCGTTTTTTTTGGTTACCAAATATTTGGTTCATACACCTTCCTGCATGCAAATACATTCACCCTCCCCATAAGAAACAGCCCATGTGCGCACTGCCTCATGCTCAAAGTCTAGGATTTCGGGACAATGCCTGCTGATCTCTTAAACAGGTTCAAATATAATTTCTATTGACATGGGTATGTAAGAAGTAAAAAGACAAGTCTTCTACCCTACTTTCTAACATAAGGTGGGTTTGTAATTTTATCCCTATACATTGGTCTTTAAGCTTCAGGATATAAAAGGATTTGACTAGGCTATGAAAGGAATGAATTTCATCTAGAATTGGATATGGTGATATATGGGGTCTTGGGTCATCTCTTATTCCAGAGAAGCTGAGCATGTTTTCAGTCACATGAGGGATATCTGTGTATACATGTGGGGCATGTGTGCATGATAAAACTATATTTCTTTTTTTTTTGTTATTGTTAAGAAAGTTAAATATGGATAAAAGACTATCAAGTGATGCTGAGATGAGATATCAGTGAATGAACTAGATTAACGGTAGTCAAATCAACAGCATTGCTAACCCCTTCTGCATTCTAGAAGAAATGACTAGAATTATATTCTAAATAATCCTCATTCCTATGTAGTTCTTGGTTAGATTCTACAACTGACAGCTACTCAGATGAGATTCAGATGATGAAAGGAAAGATGATACCATTATTTGTTGGAGGTAGATGCAGCCAGACAAAGGAGTAGATGACAGATGTGAAGTTTGCCACAACTTCAGGGTAAATTTATGTAAAGCACCTACTTAGGTGCTAAGGCAGCTGAGATGGTAGACAAGGCTTCTTGGGAATCCCTCATTTCTGAGAATGTCTAGATTAGAAAGTCTTCTGGAGCTTCCTGGAGGTAACTGATAACTATAGCCACTTCAAGGCAAGCTCTTGAGAACCACCACTTCCATGCTGCCAATCAAGAGAGTTAGTGACTGATTCAGCTTCCTACCTTTTGTTATCTTAGCTTCACACAATTGTGGAGGCTTCTAATTTTCCCTATTTTCATAGACATATAGAGTGGCTTCTGCTTTCCTCAATGAACAATGGCTGATACCTTGGGTAATATTAACATCACGGGGAAGTTACATCACCCATGCCACAGGTTATATATTCTGTTGCTTTTCAAGAAATAAGTTTAAATAACTTTATTTTTGCATATCTATCTATAAGAAGACTTGCAAATATTATTCTACTAGTGAAATATACAGATATCTACTTTTATTCATATGGCTATTAACTTTTCAAATTTCAGTTATCAAGAGTATGACATTAATTGGGAAAAATATATTTTTAAAGAAATTATGTAAAAATCTCTAAGTAGGGCGGCTGCCGTGGCTCAGCAGGCAGAGCTCCGACCTGCCATGCTGGAGGTCTGGAGTTCGATCCCTGGTGTCTCCTGCCCATATGCAAATTAAAAAAAAAAAAAAAAAATCTCTAAGTAAGAGTATCAACCCACAAGAATGAAATGAGTAATATAGATTTTTATAATCATTGAAACTCAGGCAGAAATAGCATATGCTTTGAATAATAACTACTTGATTGCTAATATTTTGGTTTTAAACCAAAATAAATGAAATCTGCAAGGAATGGCAAAAATTCCACTTATAAGCATAAGGAACCATATCTGAGGGGCACACAGAATTTCAAATTACCCAACCATCTTTCATCAATGACATGTCTGAAAACCTAACAAGCAGCTCCCACCCCTAACAGACTATCACCTCCCTATTTAGCTTCATATTTGTCTCTGTCAGGCTGATCCATGGGTTTAGTCCTCAAGTCATCAACATGAGACTTGGCATTGATCACTGAAATTTATGATACTTTGAAAGATTGCACCTGATTAATAGCATAGCCACACTTTATGTATTTTCACAGCCATACTCATTCAACGTCAGCGTTGGCAGTGTGTTGAAATTGTGGGAGGAATTTTAGATAACTCGGAGATTGGCATAAATCCTGGAGTCTCTATCCCTTTATGATTAAAAATAATCCATGGTCCTCCAGGGAGTAGCAATGGTTAGGACCAGATTTTGCCCAAGAAATGGCTTCCCTGGGGCAGCATATTAGGCTAAGCCTGCAACCTAGAAGTCAGCTTTCAAAATGTTTTTATATTACATTTAATTATTGGTTATGATTTAATATCATAGAGTCCTAAAATATTTTAAAAACCCAGCAAGATTTTCATAGGTCAAATCTTAGTCATCAGTCCCACATTTTGACCCTTCTCTTCTAGCTGTGTTGCTATTTTTAGCATCTTTGAGCCTCAGTTTCTTTGTGTACAAAATAGGGATATAACAGTATACCTTCTTTAGAATTGTTGTGAAGAATAAATGAGATCGTCATACTAACTATTTAATGCAGTGCTGGGCATCTAGTAGTTATCAATAATGCTACTTATTAAATTCCCCCAATCAAATGGAACCCAATACTATAAACACCAACTTTAAATAGAAGCATTAGTGTATAGTCACACAGGCCATAAAACCGTTATCTACCTTTCCCTATTTCAATGCCAGGATTTTCCTTTTCTTTTTCATTTCAGGCTTTAGGATCCATATTATTTTTCATGGTTTTCTTATCACTAGAGTAACTCAAGAGTTAAACGATCACATACATAGCTATCCTAGGTTGTCTTTTTCCCCCACAATCCAATTTTGGACCCAACTTTGCTCAGTCTGTAACATCTAAGAGGGTCACAATCCAGGGTGATATGGCCCTCAGCAAAAGAAGGTAAAAACAACACATCTGGTGGAGAGCAAAGTAAAAATCAATTAAATGAATATGAACAAAATTCTTGGAAGTGCTGCCCACATTCCTTTGGACTCCTTTGTATTTTATCAATATTGGTGCCGTCATTTGCATGTGTCTAGTTGATGTCTTCCTATCTTAAATCATCACTACCCACAGCATTAAATAGACGTCCCAGGTACCTCACACGTGGGAGATTGAAGTCTGTGCTCACCTGCCTTCTCTGCTTCCTTACACAGACTATAAGCTCATCGTCTACAGCTGTCAGGAGCTTTTGAAGATCTCTTCATGTATCCTGTCATGCTTTAAATCATTTTCTCTATGTTATTTCTCTTAAATAGAGTACACTGTTTTACCTGTATAACTGCCAAAAGCACAGAGGAATGTCTTTGACTAATTTCAAAGATCCCTAATTTTATCATGCAGAAACTTCTTCTCCTAGTCATTCTAAAGTTTACAAACTTAAAAATTGAGGTGGGAATTTGCACCTGCTACAGTATAATTTCCACACCTGGCACACTTATTTTAAGGCTGCCCTTTCTTCTCCGAATCATAGCACTGTATTTTTCCAAAAATAATTTCTGAGTCTTGGCATCTGACTTCTCTTTGATGATAGAATATGGGTGACCTGGCCCTGGATAGTAAAATGGAAAGAGATGGTAATTGATTAAAGGT
Organism: Myrmecophaga tridactyla; assembly: GCA_004026745.1. NCBI lineage: Eukaryota > Metazoa > Chordata > Mammalia > Pilosa > Myrmecophagidae > Myrmecophaga > Myrmecophaga tridactyla. The sequence goes on along the minus strand of PVIY010009523.1, from coordinate 2,257 downwards.
GGCATTTATGTGGACAGTATGGGCAGGCAGTTAAAGGCAAAACCTCTCTGATTCCTAACTAATCTTAAGCATCTTGGCAAAAGGCTACAAAATGCAAATACCTAGAGATTTCATATGATCTAAGAGGTTTTCTAGACCTGAGTGGTAGGACAGCTTAAAATTCCACAGGGCCACATTAGTCTAGTTGCCTTCTTCTAAAGTGTGAGAGAGAGAGAGAGAGAGAGAGTGTGTGTGTGTGTGTGTGTGTGTGAGAGAGAGAGAGAGAGAGAGAGAGAGAGAGAGAGAGAGAGAGAGAGTATTCTAAAAATGTCATTTTTCTTCAGATCATGTAAACAAAGCAGGATCACTTAAGAAATTTTGTTCTGCCTTTTTTTTCAAAGTCTCTAAATCCCATACCTGGTCAGAGTCTTTCTAATTCAACATTGTTCAGTAATAGGTTGTTAATATCTGGAACTTAATCAAAAGGAATCAACATGGTACACAAGAAAGAACAAAACAAAGTCAAAGAAAAAACTATAAATTTAGAGTCAGAACAGCCTTGGGTTCTAATTCAATATATTAACTTTGTTCTGCTTACTGTTTATGTAAGAGACTCATTTTCTTCATCTCAGAAATGAAAATAACAATCAGCATCTTACAGGGTTGGGGTATTTAGGGCCAAGGAAACACCCTGTAAACGTCCTTTTCCTGCTACCAGCTTTTCCTAGCTCCTCTCCCACCCTCACACCTGGCACTCTTCCCCATTACCTGTCTGTTATTCTACTCCAAAATTCAGGAATTTGAATATTAAAATCCCCAAAATAGCCCTTTGAAGTAGTTATTTTTATTTTCATTTTCAGGTGAGGAAATGGGGTGCTTAGAGATTTATCAGTCAGGGTCTAGTCAGGAAAACAGATGACATTCAGAGGGGATTTAAACCTTAGAATTGTTTTCACACATGATAGAAAAACAGAGCTATTGGGGTCGCTGAGAGAACTAAAAAATTAGCTAAACAGGAAACTTCCTATCTAGCACCCACAGGTTTAGAGGCCAACAGGAAGGAAACCCAGAACCAGGACTGTCCTGTGGGAGCTCTCTGGAGTGGCATTCAAGAGGGAACAGAGGCCACTAGAAAATGCAGCCATTGCCAAAGGCACTGATGAAGTTAATCAGGAGAGTGAAATACATTCCCAAGGCAACATAGCATTAAGCGGCAGGTCCAGGATGGAAACCCACCTCCTCCTAATTCTTTTCTTCGAATTCTATAGTGAACAGAATTCTAGAGGTGAAAATGCTAGTAAATCATAAAATCAATAGATATTTAAGGTATTACATACTATCTTAGGATGATCATATTACCTTAGGGTGATCAGAACTTTTGGAGTCCTGTTCAAATGAGAAAACATAAAGAATCTGTTGACCCTAGAACTTACTTGGTACTGTCTCCTTGAATAAATTTAATCTATTCTAATGGCTTTGTGGACCCCTGTCCCCCAATATTTCCCAAATTTCAGCCCTGACCCTCTCTTCTGGACCTGAGTTTAAGTCCAGTTGCCTGCAGGCCATATCTTTTTGGAATGTCCATATTATCCCCTATCCCTCAGTTTGTATTTTATCTTGGTGAATGGCTCTTCCATTCACCCAGACAGAAACTGAAGATTCATCTGGACCTTAATCACACTCCCTATGTCTGGTCAGCCACCATATCCTAACAATTTACTTCAAATATTTCTTGAATAGACTTGCCCTCCTCTCTTTTCCTTCAACTCACCATATCTTGTCATATTACAAGAACTTCCTGCTGGTGTTCAGAGTGATCTATACAGTACAAAAACCTGTCAATAATCTTCCTCTATGTAAGAATACAAAACAAAAAGAAAATCCCTTTTTTATACTTCTAGTCTTCTCTGGATAAAGTTCAAGGTGGGGTGTTCCAGGAAGATGGCTGAATAGGGCAGATGGAGTTCAGCCCTGCTCCAAGGAAAAGTTAGAGATGGTGATTCAAGATTGCAACTGACCTGGGAGAGCCTTCTGCACCACATAGGGTAGCCCTGGTTGCAAAAGCTGAGGAACCGAGTAGAAAACTGGAGCCTGATGCAGAAGCTTGGAACCCACAGTAGTGCACAGATGGGGAGACAGGGACTATAAAGTAAGCCAAGCCGCATTCCTTAAACGCACTACCCTCACCAGCATAGACCCGTGACCTGCAACTCACCCCACACCCCACACACCTAAACCCGGTCACCGGCCCCCATTCCCTGAGCTCCAAATCACCTCT
>PVIY010009522.1:0-72262 GCA_004026745.1 Myrmecophaga tridactyla | reverse complement strand
CATTGTTTGCTCCTGCTTTTTAATGGAATCAGAGCTTCTGACCTATATCGTTTTCCTTCTATGTGAAGAGATTCTAACACTCCTTTCAAGGCAAGTATGCTGGTGATGAATTTCCTCAATATTCGATTGTCTGAAGTGTCTTTTTCTCAGGATGCAAAATTCTAGGTAAGCAGTCTGTGTGTGTGTGTGTGTTTTCATCCTTTAACATTTTTTCTTCAGTTTGAATATGATATGCTTAAGCATAAATTATTTCATTATATACTACTTGGTGTTCTCTGACCTTACTGACCCTATGATATGGTATCTGCTAATTTTAAAAAATTGTCTGCCATGATGCTTCAAATATTTCCTCTCCTAAGTTCACTTTCTTCTGGAATTCTAACTAAGTTATTCATTAAAAGGTATATATTATACCTTTTGGGTTTTCCCAGAATTCTTGGATATTCTGCGGCTTTTTCCTTCATTGTTTATTTTTCATCCCATTCATGCTTGCAAAGTTTCATTGGCATATTTTCAAGCTTATTGATTCTTTCCTCTGATGTGTCAACTCTACTAATAAATCTGTCAAAGACATTCTATATTTCTGTTACAGTAATTATGATCGTTAGAATTTCCTTTTGATTCTTTCTTGAATTTTCGTCTCTCTGCTTACACTATCCATCTGTTCTTTTCTGCTGTCTATATATTTTTTTCATTAGAGTCCTTAAAATAATAATTATACTTAATTTAAATTATCTATCAGATAATTACAAAATCTGAGTCATATCTGAATTTGGTCATGATGCATGCTTTGTGTCTTCAAACTGTGTTTGTGCCTTTAGCACGAGTTTCATTATTTGTTAAAAGTCTGACATGCTTCATTGTATAACTAGAAGTAGTAAAACAGATCTTACTTGTGAGGTATTATGCTAATATCTGGATAGTAATTGGGCTGTGCTTAATGTTTTCTGTAACTGTAGGTGCCAGGAGTCTCTATTTCTTCTAATGTATTTGTTTGGTCACCTCTCTTGTCTTTGGGTTCCTTTAAGAACTCATTAAATAGAACCTGCCTATGTCTTACAGCTCTTACAGCTACAGTCTACCATCAACTTATTAGGGTTCTGTTGATGCATTCAATAAACTTATGATGAAATCTAGAAATTGAGTGGGCCTGTTTCCCTGGATTTTCTCCTTCCATATCTTTCTTAGCTTACTCCCTCCTCCTTATGTGGAACAAGAATTCTAGAGAGGTCCAGAGTTGGGTAAATGCCGTTCTCTTGGCTGGATAAAGCTCTGGGAAAGCTTTCACCTTTGAAATGTAGGCCTTTGTTATGCTAAACTAGGCCTATCGTTTTTGTGAATAAAACTATCAGAATTATTGCAGTTCAGGGTGACAGATTATGGGCCAATAGGCCATCTGCTGCCTTACTATATGCCTAGTAATAAACTCTCTCTCTCAGAAACCCTATGGTCTCAGGAATTGGTCATTAGAGTGCATCGGGCAAAAGAATCTACAGCCTTTGTCCAGTAACCACTTTTTCAAGATACTATAATTAGGGCTATGTCCTTTCATTAGGAGAAACATAGTGGTTGTCTCTATGACTTTAGCAACGACTGAGATTTGATATCCAGGTCCATGAAGTCACTGGAGCTTTCTAAATGCTGGTAATCTAATTATATCATATCTTTTAAATTTACTAGCTAGAATACTTTTAGAGGAAGATGTTTCCATCATCAATTATGTAAATATGCAGTAATATGGTTTATCTAGGAAAGTCGGCATAAACTGTTGGTTCATTTCTAAAGGTATCATTAATAAGTTATGGATCTCAAAGATTCCATAGGTTTTACTTTATTGTAATAGTCATCTTTATTGATTCTTAAGTTGCTCCATCTTTGGCAAGATTGGACTTCTTTAAATTGGCTCCTGAGTATTTTGGCAGGACTCTGGTAGTCTTTCTAGCTTCTGTGCTATTTGGTATGTCAAGATTGGTTCCAAATTTATCTTGAATATTAGTCAATCAAGATCTGGAGTCCACTATTTATCCAAGAAGCCCAGATTGTTGCTAATGGGTAATGTTATTTCAAATTCATAATCTTCCTGTTGAGGATTAATTACTACTGGGCCGGTCAGGTAAGTACTCATAAAGATTCTCATGGACTCATCCAACCTTCAGAGAGAAAGCACTGCCTTATTGATGTCTTGATTCTAGATTCTCTTAGCCTTAGAACAGTGACCCAGTAATCCCCATTGTTTAAGCAAACCCATTATATAATATTGATTTCAGCAGCTAGGAAGCTAAAACAGCTCCTGTGTTTGCTGTTTTCTGAAGTGTTCCAAAATATGATGGCTTGTTTTTGAAATTTCCTAGCGTTGATATCCTTGCAAATTTTACCTGGACAGTCTTGCCCGTTCAATTCTGTTGGCCATATCCTATTACTTTTTTATCTGGCTCCCAGCAGATTTTCCTCTTTGTTTGATCCTGTCCTGGAACGATGTCCTGGTAAATCTGCTTCAAATGTAAATAAGGGTCCATATGGCTCAGCCTCTTAGAACTCACTGCTGGCACCTTGTACTAAACCCCTGTTGGATTGGTAAAAACTCCTACAGTTCCAGCTGCTATTCTCAAATTAGGCCACTATGCATTCCAACAAATATTGGAGGTGGATATTTTGGGGTTCTCTTGTTTCCAGATGCTCTTTTCGTTCTGTCATTTGCAATGGTGACAGTGCAAAGGTGTGGTGGCTTTGACTCACCCACTTATAATTTGAAATTATGAACTTGTCATCAAATCTTTAATAATTGTTATCTCTAAGTTCTGATTTTGCTATCTCGTTGCTCTATGTATTCTTATGTGGGAAATCTGGAAAATTATAAAACTAGTTTATTGTTCTGGGATAACTAGTAAAGTTGAGTATTTGTTCAGCTTCTTAATCTTTTTTTATTTTCTCTTTAGTATTAATTTGATTTAGTTTGTCCTTTCCTTTTCAGAAGAAAATCTTTTTCAATAGAATATCTTTTTCTAATTGATTAAAATTATTATTTAAAAACACTCTGGATATCAAGCTTTGATTGATAAATTTTATTGCTGATATTTTCCAACTTTTATATTATATTTTAACATGGTATCTTTGCCTGTGTTTGTGTGTATGTATTAAAGTTTTCAATTTCAAATTTCCTTAGGAAGGTAGATTAATTTCTGGCCTCTTTAAATTCATTTAAGGTACAACTGAAGAGAGAAAGAAGGAAATTAGACTAGGTAGGAGTAACTAGAGATCACAACTCTGTCATATTTTAATTCTTAGAAGACCAGAAACAAATATGGCATAATTTTCTTGTGCTGATGGAACCAGATGGTGAATAGGAGTGTTCCTTAAATTATTTGTTCATCTTTCCTATATATTTGGAAGCATTTCACAATAAAAACTTTTTAATTCAATAAAAAAGTTTGCGTGTGTAAATATTTTTGCTACCTCTTTTGGAAAAATCATAGTAAGAAATTTCTTCCAGAAAATGGTGCTTGTAAACATGTGTACTGACAGATTGCTGTTTTAGAGAAATCCTATTGGGATATCAACTATGATGCCAAAAAAAGCATAGCAGATGTATCTGCAGCTGGAGGAAGGTCCCTGCACATGTGGTACAGTCACACTTGGCAATGAGAAAAACTTTAGAGTCTGCATTGGCTCACTGTTTTGTTTGTTTCTTTTTTTTTTTTTTTCTGTTTAGTTAACAAGACAGAGAAACCTGGCATCCCCTCCTAGGGTAAAGCATGCGCACACAGAGCAACCACAGTTACAAGGCAAAGAACAATCTCTGAATGGTGTTTCAACACATAGTAATTTTAGATTTTAAGGCATAGTACTTGGACCTCAATTTTCCATCTGCTAATACTGATGATGTTTTGTATAGAGAATAGAAATCTCTGTTTTAAGCAATCTTTTCTCCCAGAAATCCCAGGTTTGGAAGAGAAGGGGAAGCTTTATGAAATACCATGGAAAAAAAATTAAGATCAGAATTCAATAAGAAATGTTAAAGATATTATTTTCAAGAAAAACATGTCATATTTAGAAATGCAAAGAAAAGTATACTTAAGGAATTTAATTTCAAAAAGCACTGAGACATACATCTGAATATGATTAAAAAGGGAAATGTCAGATTGTACACATGACAACAGAATAAAAATTTGTTAAAAATCCATGAACTACACCATACATAACAGGCACAGGGAATTTTAAAGGTGAGCTGTATCGGTCTAACAAAACAAGATTATTTTGCCCTTCATATTTCCATAGGTAGAAATATTCAGAAATCCCTCCAATTCATTTTACTAAACTAGTATATGCTTACAGTTAAACAAATTCAGAGACATGCATGTGCACACATATATAGGAATACACAAAACACAACACATTTTTATGAATTTTGTAAACTTCAAAATCATACATTTGAAGCATAATGAGCTATGTATAAAAATATAATTACATGACATCAGCAGGTCATTATTTTGACCCAAGAATATAGCAATACTGCCTGTTATCACTCAGAAAATGTAACATTTTTAAAACTCTATTTGTAACAACATGTAAAAGGAAAATAATTGTAGGTAACAAGAAGATACAGTATGTAAGAATGAGAAGTAAAAAATAGTAAGACTTTACTAAAGAAAGTGAAATTTCAAAAAGTTGTCTGAGGAAAGCAATGGGCAGAGCAGTAGTTTAAATTAGAGCATTTGGACAACTGGGTTCAGGCCATTACTCAGTCTCCTCCTGCTATTCTTATTCACTTCTGCCTACTTAACAGAATAAAATATGTAAGACACTGAGAATACAAACTCCAAGACAAAATAATAGTTCATAAGCCCATCACATTGAACAACAGTTTACTTATACATTATTATTTAAACGCTATAGGTCTTGGCCCCTTCCCATCACACATCCAATTGTAAGTTGTCTGTGTTGGGGGATGGGGCCAGGGAAGGTCTTGGAAGAATTGTCGAAAGTGAGGTGGAGATAGAAGAGTCGTATAATGAAATCTATGCTTCTTGCTTGTAAAACTGGATATCAAAAGAATATATCTAATTTGGATAAATCAGATAATCGCTGAAAATAAACCCATAATTTTCATAAATATGCCAAATACAAGAAGAAATAGATAAAAGATGTATAGAAATTATCTCTGTGAAGTGAGATTAAGAAATGGCAGTGGCTAGATATCAGTTTTGCATAAATTTTAGTTAACATTTGAGGCCCTTAATGTGCTTAGAAATTATTTTACTTTTTCAAATTATGAAAAGAGGAGGTGATTTGGGGAAATATTATCAAGAGTTTTCCTGGCAAGAAGTGATTCTCAAAATGTAACAGAAAACACTGGAAACCCATCATGACCTGTAGTCTAATAATATTTAGCATTAAGGCATATTTCAAAGAAAGGAAATACGCTTAACTTTTGGGAACAAGTCAAGGTTAATGGCAGAGTAACAGCTATAGTGATTTGGTATTTAGCCTAGAATTATAAATTTTCAATCTACTTTGAATCCTGCCTGCCATTCCTTCCAACCCCAGGACTGAAACTTGATGCTGGAAATTGTGGCAGGGTTTAGTTAACAAGCAGGGAGTCAATTGACCTCAGTTATGGAAAGAAGGAAAAAGGCAAACAATAGGTCCACAATGAGGTCTAATCAGATAAACTGATATGTAAAATGCCTTCTTAGAATATTTTGGGAAGTATTTTATCATATACTTTGTCATATGCATGCAGCAACATCCTTCACCACAAGTACCAATAAAACATCCTGACCATTAACTGAGAGAACTCCTACTTTCCAAGATCTAAATTCAAATGTCAGAAAGGGGTACTCCAGGAACGCTTCTCTAACTTATTTAGTTATAGCTGCCTGCAACCCGATCAGTGACCTCTACACAATTTTAAATAGTTGTGTTGATGGCGTATATCACCTTTGTGCTTCCTTAGAAGTCAGTGTATTAGTTTACTAAAGCTGCCGGAAAGCAATATACCAGAAATAGATGGCTTTTAAAAAGGATATTTAATAAGTTACAAGTTTACAGTTCTAAGGCCATAGATATGTCAACCTAAGCTATCCAGAGAAAGATACCTTGGCTCAAGTAAAGGTGTTTTGGGCAGGCACGTGGCTGGCATCTGCTGGTCTGTCATTGTTCCAGGTTCTGTTGCTTCCAGTTTCTGAATCCAGTGGTTTCCTCTCGAAGCGTCTGTGTGCCTTCACTTAGGTGGTCTGGAACAAACCTCTGAGTTTCATCTCTTAGCTTAGCATCTGCTGGAAATGGAGATCTCTTCTCACATCACATTGAATGAAATAAGCCAGATATAAAAAGACAAATATTGTATGATCTCACTGATTTGAAATACTTATAATAAGTAAACTTATAGAGTCAGAGTCTAAGAATACAGGTTACCAGAGGACAGAGTGGGGATAGGGAATGAAAAGTTAAGAATTAACATCTGCAGTATTTTCCACTATTTGCAACAGTGGAAATGTTTTGATAATAGGTGGTGGTGATGGTAAAACAACATTATGAATGCAATTAAAGCCCTGAGATATACATCTGAATATGATTAGAAAGGAAAATGTCAGATTGTACACATGACAGCAGAATATTTTTTTTTAAATCCATGAACTGCACCATACAAACAGTCAACCCTAAATTAAACCATGGGCTTTAATTAGTAGTAGAACTATAAAAATGTGAAGTTATCAAATGTAATAAATGTTCTACAACAATGGAAGATGTTGGTGGTGGGTGGTGTATGGGAATCCTGCATTTTATACATGATTGTTCTGTAAACCTAAAACTTCTCTAATAGTGGAAGTAAAAAAAAAAAAAAGTAGCTTCACACCTATAGATTGTGTTAGGAAATAGCCCTAAGCTCCCAAATCCCCAGGGAACCCATGTCAAGTTATCCAAATGGCTAGCTTCATTTAGTTATCCATCCTCATTTGATTCAAAATGGCATAACCATTATTGGCATCTGCTCAACTCCAAAAGCTCTTCCACATTTTTACATTTTTACATTTCTTTCTTCCCCTTATTTTGCTAGATAGTTGAGGAGTTAAATTAAAATGCACATTCTTCCACTCTGAAATTTTTTCTGTGTCATGCCTTTGGTAATTTCTATTCCCTTTTTCTGTTCTTTGTAGAATGGTTTTTGTTCACATATTGGACTCCTAGGATTAAACCTTTCATTCCATAACCTGTTTTTTTGTATCACTATTTTTTGTTTTTATTAACTTTTTTAATTTGGGGAGACATTTCCCCCCAAATTGTATGTTTTAACATTTGCAGCGTTTTTCATTCTTGCCATCACATTTTTTTTTTAAATTTTTAGACCTATTTATGGTTTTCTAAATGTTCCTTCTTTATAATCTCTATTCTTATTTCCTTGATTCAAATACCTTCTTTTGTCTTTTGAGGATATTAAAAGATGTCTCAAATGTTTTCTTCTCTTTGTTTTTGCCTCTGTTTCATGTTAAAATTATTAATCATAAATCAGGCGTTCTTTGTTCCATTCATATTTAGAAATGGAACCTCATCAGTTGGCTGTAATTTTGAGTATATGGAGAGTTGGTAAGCTTTCCCCACAGATTAATCAGGCAAAATCATTACACTGGGTCTACCAACGGTCAGTGTCTGTTGGTCTTTTCATTTTAGACTTGTCAATTTTCTCAGACAGGGATCCTTTCATCTTTTGCCTGGAAAATCAAACCCTTAAGCAAAGTGTTCTTGAAGTGGAGAGGGTATATTTTATATGAATCATGCCATTTCAATCCCCATTTTCTCAATTTCATTATGACCATATCTGTGTTCAGAGACCCTCTGATGCAATTTCTCTAACTCCAATTGCAGTCTTCTACTGGAGTTTAAGGAAGCATAGTTATGCAGTTGTGTTGATGGGGCAGGACTGGGGTGGGGTGGGGATCTGCTAATCTCCAAGCCTTACTTCAACTGTCAGCTTTGTTTTCAAGCTCATCCTTATCCTCACTTTTAGAAACAGTTGTGTTTCCAGTCCTGGAGTTGTCAAGGATTCTACTTGTGGGTTTACTTCTGAAGGTTTTGGATTCAGTTTTCTCCAATCAGTTAAGCAGGAGATTTATAGTCTAATTGCTTCCTAGCTTCCAAAATGTTGTTGTAGAACTTCTTTCTTTTCATGTTCTCTTTGCCCTTTCAATCTTATCTATCTTATCCTGCTGCTATGTTTTTACTATGCTATTAGTTTAGTAGGTTTTATTAAAGGTAATTTGAGACCAGTGTGTGTTCAATATACCATTCTTAAATTGAAGTCATCATTTCTATGGAATTTACAAAAACAAAGATTTAAAATAACAATATTTTGAGTATCTATATTAAATACACTATATAATGTAGTCTTCATATGCATTACATAATTTGACCTTCATCTTAAATCCTAAAATGTAACCTTATAGTGCCATTTGACATTTGAAGAAACGATGGATAATACAAAATTTGAACACAACTGTGACTCATCTTTGCCAATATAAAGTGATGTTTCTTAAAAATGTTATAACCCCTAATCTATAGGTCTTTTATAACCTGGAACGATGGGATTCTGGTACTAAAATACATATAAAATGAATATTTCCATGGAAAACACAGAAAGAACTTAGGATACCACTTAAATATGCAAAAGAATTGGAAAATTCTTCTTAAAGATGATATTTGGAAGCACTAGGATAAATATAAGACCATCTCCCACATGACAGATAGGACTAATGTGTTCTTCTAGATGTACATTATATACCATTTCCGTAAGCCTATTACCCAAACTCAAATCAGTTTCTCAGCTTTCTGAACATACATTACACAAACTTGTATGTTTATATTATCAGTTTAAATTTATTTTTCCTTTTAAAAACATTTATGCATTGCCTAGTGTATACTAGTTGTTGCCAAATATTTAAACAACAAAATCCAGAGCTGCCATAATTATGGAATGAAAGTTATACAAAAGAAGCTGGCGTAGAGCTATGGAGAATATTATCATGAACCCTTTCACCTAGTATCTGTACCATCAGCATAATCTCTCATCACCTGACAACACTCTCAAAGATGTTGGAAGATTTAGCAGAAGATTTTGAGTTTTTCATTTTTTTAAATTTTATTTTGTTTTCAGAACATTCTAGGAAATAAGGAATGTTCAGATTGCACAAATCTGTAGAGCTGATAATAACGATGTTTAGATCTGAAGATATAAAACTAAATGACAATTCTTCATTTGACTTTTGTATGTTAAACAAATGCAGAATGACAGATTGCAATTTTTAATCATAACCCTCAAAGCCTGGAGGATATCATATCACCAGTTAGCACAATGTACATTATTCCATACTGAATAGCAAATAGTTTGGGTTTAGGGAAAGAAATTTGGGGTCCTCAGAAAAAGTTCTAGGAGACTGAAAAATAAAATGCTCAGAAAGAAGGAAACTGAAATTCAGAAACTGTTGATAAAGGGCTGGAGGCAGACTGTTCAATTAGCTGTGAATGACGTTATACAGGAAGGAACCACAAAATGTCGACATAGTTTGGAGTTTGGGAAATGAAAGAAAACAAAGACAACTATAGGTTGAAGTAGAGTGGCTCATTGTTGGTGTTGTTTGTTGATTGCCTGCCTGTTTGGATGGCTCAATTTGTTTCATCTTTGGAAAAGACACCAGAATAAAAAGAGTCAAATGAAAGGACAGTGATTGAAAAGTCTGTAAAGAGAATGTATAATTGATTGGGCAAATCCCCTGAGGAAGGGGTTCCTCAGTTGAGCTGAGAAAGAGGAATGTAGTGCTAGCTAGAGGACAGTTTTGGAGGGGAGATTGAAATGATTGCTGTGGTAAATAAGGAAGATTCAGGGTGACTCTCATTTCAGTAAGAATTTATTGAACAGCTAACTTTGTTCTTGGCTCTGTATAATTTGCAAGGAAGGCTTCAGAGAAATTGAAAGTGCTTTTCTCCCTTAGAATGTTTTCCAGTTATAGTTTCCAATCTATGGGAGAATTGATGTCATGGCAATGAGAAGTTACAGTAATCAGAAAATATCATAATTCTATTTCAGCTATTTGAGTCTGTAGATGTAAGTAAAGGAAAAACAGTTCCAAAAATAAATGTCTTAATGAAAACACAGGCAAAAAAAATTCTAACAGGGAGAAATAGATTTGCTTTTCCTATTACTTAAACTTTGCTTCTTATGAAATTGAGTAATGAGTAATATAACGGCTTTTTCAGATAGCCTTTCCCTTTAAATTCATGACTGTTTTGAAATAGATAATATAGAAAGTAAATGTATGCAAAGTATGATAATGTGGGAGTTTTCCCCCTTCCTATAGCATGACAAAATTTAATGTTGAGCAGAGGTATTTTTGTTGTGGTGCTGGTTGGCTTGTTTTAGAATAATAAATAATTCACACGCTTTACATATAGTAGCTGGTTTTCTAAAAGAAATAACTCTGAGAATATGCGTTAAGTTTTTTCTTGGATCTTTGCCTCACTATTCTGTCTCATTTGGACTAAAATCTAAAATATATTAACTTTGCAACAATCACTGGAAGCCACTAGATGCCACTATTATGGACATGATGCCTTTATCTTCATTGATGTGGCATAGGTATAAAATTGAACATCCCAGCGAAATTATTTCTCTGCAAAATCATTGTAATAGTGTGTTCTAGCTTGCTAGCTGCTGGAATGCAATATACCAGAAACGGAAATGGCTTTTAAAAAGGGGAATTTAATAAGTTGCTGGTTTATAGTTCTATGGCCGAGAAAATGACCCAATTAAAGCAAGTCTATAGAAATGTCCAATCTAAGGTATCCAGGAAAAGATAACTTGGTTCAAGAAGGCCAATGAAGTTCATGGTTTCTCTCTAAGTGAGAAGGCATATGGCAAACATAGTCAGGGCTTCTCTCTCTTACAGCTGGAAGGGCACATGGCGAACAAGGCATCATCTGCTAGCTTTCTCTCCTGGCTTCCTGTTTCATGAAGCTCCCCAGGAGGCATTTTCCTTCTTCATCTCTGAAGATCGCTGGCTGGTGGACTCTCTGCTTCTTGTGGCTATGTCATTCTTTGCTCTCTCTGAATCTCTTTCTCCAAAATGTTTCTTCTTTTATAGGATTCCAGTAAACTAATCAAGACCCACCCGAATGGGTAGAGACATGTCTCCACCTAATCCAGCTTAACAAGTACTCTTGACTGAGTCACATCTCCAGGGAGATGGTCTAATTAGTTTCGAACATGCAATACTGAATAGGGTTTAGAAGAAATGGCTGTCTTTACAAAATGGGATTCGGATTAAAACGTGGCTTTTCTAGGCTACATACATCCTTTCAAACCAGCACACAGTGATTATGTGAGCATGCATCAAAGCACGCCAAAACAACTGTAAAGGATAATCACACATGTACAATCAGAAAATAAACTTCTGGTAATCATGTTTATCTGTTTTTCTCAATTTTATAGCCTATACTATTTCATAGTCAGCAATCTTATCCCACTCTTTGTTTTTTCTCCTAAGGACCATTTGTAACCATAAGCTCATAGTAAGTCATTAACAAAACCTTTAGAATTAGTGCAATATCAAAATTGGGAAATAATTTTAGGGATTATTTAGCTCAACCTACTCTTTTACTGATGGTAAAAATAATAGAGAAAAAGAGAGAAACAAAGAGAAAGAAAAAATGGGGAGGAGAGGTCGATGTTGGTGAGACACAAGAGGGAAAGAAATTTTCTAAAGGCAAGGAGATATGTTAATAAAAATACCTAGCCAGTTGCTTAATGCTTTTGACTACATAGTTAATATTTATTACATAAATCATGATGCTTTTATTGATAAATTGTTTATCTACAAGTGCCATAAAATGTTTGGTCAAGGAAAATTAAGAAAAAGTCAAGTAAACCATATACCTATATCCCTTTAAAATTGTTGTAACACATATAAATATCTTTAAATATATGAATTTATGACTATTCTTATCATGAAGATTAATACACACCAATCAGAAAATCATTTGAAACCAGATAGCACAAGGATGATGAACATTGCTAACATTTTGTTCTATATAATCTAGCAATTTTTCATCAGTTAATAAATATGTAATTTTTATTTATTTGTGTTTTTATATCATTTACATTGTGGTATATATTCTTTAAGTTATTTACTGTTTCATAAACAGTAAAACTATTTTCTCATATGATTAGCTTGTTCAAACTGTGAAACAATCCAGCCTTCTATCATTGACTGATGAATTTAACATGTAGCTAATTTTCTTTCTAGTTTTGCCATCATCTTTGGGAATTCACTGCCAAAGAGGTCATTAAGCCAATGCCTTAGCCTGGTTTCATCAATTCTGGTGAATATTATTTCCCTTCTACTCACTCCCAATGCCACAATTTGGATCATTAAATCTTTCCAAACTGTCTAGAACAGAAATATGAAATTCAAACATGTCACTTCATAAACACTTTCTCATATACATCCATCTATGGATGCACTCTGAAGAAACTAAGTCGTCCACAATTGGGAACTTCTGTCCCCTGATACCTACCATTCTCCTTGCCAAACTTCTTCTGTCTTCACTTCCATATAGATGCAGGTGACAACTCTTTCTCCATTTCTTTTTTTTATTTATATAGAGAGTAAACTTGCTATCTTGTATGAATTAACCATATAGACTCTTTCTATGCCTTAGCTACTCAAGTTTTTGGAGAAAATCTTACAAGCATGCAGACCGGACCACCAAAATAACATGACCTATAATTTGAGTTGGACTGTCAAAGAAATTGGGCAATATTTATATGGTCGCTTGATGATATTCATATCCCTTTATCTAGAGAAGAACAACTAAATCTCCTATATGGATGGACCCCCTGGCCCTCTCTCCCAAAACAAAGTAGCCTGAAAAAAATTAGATCACTAAAATCTACATCAAGTGATATGATGATTCATTGATAATATTGACGGTACCTATTATTTCACAATATTATCATGAAAACCCTGAGTTAAAATTTACCAACTTTTTCTGAACTCAACATAGATAATGGGGTGGAACAGCTGAATATAACAGCAATACTAGACAAAAGATAAAGAAAAATGAAAAACAGACTCAAAAATTATACTTCCAAAGCACATGAGAAAATCAACATAAAAAGAATGACAACTGAATTATTAAAAGATGAAACTAATCTAAATTAATATAAATAGTAGTAAAAGCTAAAAAGAACTATAAAATATGTTTTTAAAATTAGGAACTCCAAAGATATATATAAACAAGTAATTTTACAATTGCAAGTGTCAGCTATGAATAAAGATTGCATTGTCTTATACTTGTCATGGCTTTATAACAAATTTATCCCAAAACTTAGAGGCATAAAACAAGCATTCATCATGCTTATGAATTCGGTAGGTCAGGAATCTGAACAGTGCACAGCAAGGAAGGATCATTTCTGCTTTCCTTGACATAAGCTGTGGCAGCTGAAAGACTCGAGACTGGAATGTTCTGGAAGTCTGTTCCTACATAGGTCTTGACCCTGGACTTGGAAGACGGGAAGAGCTGGCTAACCTTAAATATGATTCTCTATCTTGGTGTGGTCTGTACATATGGTCAGTTCACCATGGTGGTTTCCAGTCAGCCATTCTTCTTATTTGTTGGCTCAGGTCTCCAAAATTACATGCTTTAAGGAATTAGGGATAGTGTCGCAATTCCCTTTCGGGCCATTTCACTTTTCCTGGGATGGCAAGCTCTCTACAAAGTAAGCGATGTCGTGCTTTTCACCCACCTTCCATTCTTACACATTGTTACTTTTTCCACAGTCTACTTGTTAGGAGTGAGTCACAAAAGCTAACCCATATTCAAGTAGAGGGAAATTAGACTCCATCTTCTGTGGGAGGAGTGCCAAATAATTTGTAAATGTGGTAAAACCACCAGAGACTACCTCAAATCACATTCTTCCCATACATGATAAATACTCACCCCTCCTAAGATTGCACAGTTAAACGCTTAACTTTGATAGCATCAGGGTCATATTCAAGATCCAAAACCTCAGCATCTAAATCAGGTCCAGATGGGGTAACAGCATTTAGGGTGTTATTACTTGAGTACAGCTGGTTAAGCATATTTCCTCACAGTCTGAAGACCCAAAGAAATAATTTGTCTGCACCCTTAACACCCGGCATCAATGGAGGAAAAGGCATATGGTAACCACTATACATACCCAGATAGATACAAAAGGAGAGACCTGACAGGAGCACTCAGGAGTCATCAGTCCATAGATTTTAAATCCAGCTAAGTACATTTTTCCAGTTCCCGGATCAGGTCTCAGCCCTACTGTCTAGGAATGATTCTTTATGACCCTCAGTCTATCTTTCAAGTTTTGGGTTCTGTTTCTGTCATTTTCCATGAAAATGTACTCTGTGCTCAAAGCTAAGTTGTCGTTCAGCCAGCTTCATACTCGTAGATGTTAGAGTCCTGTACCTTTCTATACTTTCAGTCATACTGATGTCTTTCTTTTTAAAAGTTTGTATGTTTATTACAAATAAAAATATACCACACAACAATAGATAAAAACACGAATCACTTTCAGATAGGCCATTTTTGACTTTGGGTTTGTTGTGAGGCTGACTAAAAGAAAATTCTCTGAAGATTCTCCTGAGACCAGCAGAGACCCTTAATTTTCTTTGAAGGACTTCTGAGCAGCTGCACAGTTTCCTAAGGCATTGCCTTATATGTTTCTGAGGTTTTAACAAAGGATCTTGTTAAAGATCTTGGATTTGATATTTTCTCTAAAACCCTTTCTTAATTTGAGAATTTTGGGGAGGATGGGGATGAGAAGAAAGTCCTGTCTTCTTTGAAGTTAGCATTTCCTCCTTTAGCTTGTATCTCTTCTTACAAATGCTGCTATAATCATCCAGATATCAATAAATAGCTTAAACAGTCTGCCTGGAAATTTCCTCAGCTAAATAGTGCGATTAGTTTCTTCCCATAGCAGTGCTGAGGAAGATGTTACTAAACAGTCTATTAATACAGAACAAGGATATACTTTCCTCCAGTCCCTAAAACCATTTTCCGTGAAGCCCTTTTTAGGGACTTGGATTTCCATTAACACCCTGTTCAGGGTCCTTCCATCTTCTACCTACTTCTTTGTCCCACGGCCACTGTCACATTTTAAATTATTTTTAGAACAGCATCCTACTCTTAGTTAAAAATTCTGGTCCAGTTACGATGGCTACATAAATTATCCAAAATCTCAAAAACATAAAAAATATTATTTTATGGATTTTGTGGGTAAAGAATTTTGACAGGCCAGAGCCAATGAGCTTACCTGTTCCACTCAGCATCAGCAAGAATGGCCTAAAACCTGGGGTTTTTCTCACTAATTCACATGGCTGGTGCTTGCCCTATGAAGACTTGAACAGCTGAGCCTAAAACAGTTGGGGTCGCTTTGGGCATCTTTTTTTATCTTTATGTGGTTTCTACATGTGGCTTCCTCTGCAGGGTGGTTTTAGGACAGATAGGCATCTTACGTGGACGTTCAGAATTCTAACATTTCAAGGAAAGAAAGAGAGACAGAGATAGAACAAGGAGATAGAAAGAGGCAGAGAGAGACCGAGACAAAGAAACAGTGAGACAGACACACAGATGCTGTATTACTTCTTAGATCAGAAGCCATGTAGCATCATTTTCTTTGCATTCTATTTGTTATAAATGAGTCTCTAAGTGTGCTTGATCCTCAAAGGGAAGCAAATTAGACTCCATCTTTTGTCAGAGGAGTGTCAAAAAATGCATGCACCTTTGAAAAGCATCACACACAAATATCCAAACAAATAATTAGAAATCTTGAGAATGTTTTGAAAATCTAAACCTTACTTAGTCAAAGTGAAAATATGTTAACTGGATGCTCCTAGTCAGGAATTAATAAAGATAGCTGCACATAGAAATTAATAAATGAAAAACATGAGAGTATTTAAAAGTAAGGAAGGTGGATTACCAAAATGCAAACACATATCTGATAGGCATTTCAGCATGAGTGAATAGAGGTAATGTCCATGTAATTATTAAAAGAAATAATAAATAAGAATTTATTTGAATTGATAAAAAAAATGCTGCTCTATAGATGGGGAACTCATAACAAGTGCCACCAGAGATATATAAAAATAAATCTAAGCCTAGATAAAAAGGAGTGGAGCCAAGGAGTGTCAAGGATATAGAGAAAGCATTAAAACCATCTAAAAGAAGCAAAAATCTAGTGAAAGGATCAAAATTAGACTAAGTACACAGAATAATAACAGAATAAGCAAGTGCAGATGCAAGAAGGCAATGAAGGAATATCTTCAAAGAATTGAGAGAAAGTAACTGTCATTATGAATTCCATATCCAGTCAAATTTATTAAACAAAACATATTTTCAGACACATACAGCCAAATGTGCCCACACAGATGCAAATTTGCAACTTTTACAAGCCACAGAACCTTGATGAAGTATTTTATGTAGAATTTATTTGTGAAGACAGAAAGAAAATGTGAAAAACAAGAAACAGCACGCAGCAACTAATTCATTAATATAATGGTAATTCCATTTAATGACTAGAAGTACACTTGTAATTAAAAAGTTGAAAATATTTTCTTATAGAGAAATAATAAGAATTTGGGGATGAGAAGTTCACTAAGTAAACAAGCTGCATAATTTGCTTGGATACGTTTGTGTAAGAAGTGAAAGGAAACCAGAGTAAAAATAAAGGAGAGCGAGGCCATGGTGGCTTAGCACACAGGGTTCTTGTCTGCCATGCCAGAGACCCGGGTTCAATTCCTGGTGCCTGCCCATGTAAAAATAAATAAATAAATAAATAAATAAATAAATAAATAAATAAATAAATAAATAAATAAATAGAAAGTAAAATAAAAGAGATATGTGAGTAGAGGCTTTGAAGACAAGAAGAGAGAATAAAGAAGTAATAGCAATGCAAGATGAAAAGAAAATAAAAACAAGAGAGGACAAATAAGCATATTTAATCATAATTGGAATACACAAAATTTATTATTTCACCTATTAAAATAGAGCTTAGTTAAGGGTGCCTGGGTGGTTCAGTGGTAGAATGCTAGCCTTCCATGTGGGAGACCTGGGTTTGATTCCAAGACCATGAACCCCCTAAAAAAAGAAAATAAAATAAAATACAGGCCAGTAAATCTAACTGAAAAGGAAGAAAAAGCAAAACCAGATTCTTTGTGGCTCATCTTCAGCATAATTAAAGAACTTGACACATAATGTATGAAAGCAAATTAATGAAAATAACAAACCAATAAAAACTGTGGTTCTGGATTATTCAGGCAGGATCAGCATAAACACATGAGTCCTTAAATGGGGTAGAAGGAGAAAGAAGAGTATGAATCATGGTGATTGCAAGTACAAAAAACTTTACTGGATGTCACTGATTTGAAGATGGAAAAGAGGCCATAAAGCAATGTATGTGGGCTACTACTAGAAGCTGCAAGAGGCAAGGAAACCAGTTCTCCCCTAGAGCCTCCAGAAAGGAGCAAAGCTCCACCAATATCTTGGTTTTAGCTCAGTGAGATTCAGTTCAGTGTGATCACAAGAACTATATGATAATAAATTTGCATTGTTTTAAGACACTAGGTGTGTGATAATTTGATACATGAGAAATAGGTAACTATGACAAATACTAATGAAAATGTGATGATATAACAATGTTAATATCAGAATTTTATGATGCAAAAGAAGATATAATTGGGAGAAGAAATTGACTAAATACTAATGGAAATATAACGTGCAGTTCTAGTAAACATCAATAAAGTAAATTGATAAAAATGCATTAGAATGTATAAAATTTGAATTACATAACTGAAAAGTTTTATTTTATACACATATGCATGTATGTATGTATATATATTTATATATGATGGATGGATGGGGAAATAGTTGGATGTGTTTATGGGGAGAGATAGGGAGGACCATGTAGCAACTTAATAGAAATTACATATTCTATTTAAGCTCCAAACAATTCTAAATTCTTGACTACATAGTGGGTCACAAAATAGCTCACAGCACATTTCAAACAACTTTTTCTTAACTCAATGTAATTAAATTGGTAGCCAACAAGAAGAAGAAATTTTAGAACATGTTAGGGATTTTTAAAAAGCACTTTGCAAATCTTGATTAAATTAAAGAAGAAATCATGATTTTTTTAAACTGGAAGATAATGAAATATAATATGTCAAACTACGTGAGCTGTGATAAACTCTGAATCTGTGCTCAGAATGCATTTTAGAATCTTACATTACTTCATTTGAAAATGACATGTTAAACCTTCAATCAAAAAATTAAATTAGTTCCAATTCAAGACACATGGTGCAAAATGAATATTTTTCTCTTCCTGTAAATATTTCCAAAACTATAGTGAGATTGGAAAATTTTTAAACTCAACGCATAAACCAAATTATTGATGGATAAAAGACAACTCCAAAGATATTTTGTGATAGTGCAGATGAAATTATGACCAAATGTGTTGACTTATTTTTTCCTTAATTCACATGAACTATTATCTTACAGAAGGAAAAGGGGGAAACTATGGTTTCAAGATCTCATAGAAAATGGTGAAACAGCACCGAAAGATGTGATTTGAGCATATAGAAGTTGTATTGGAAGAACGTGACCGAATGGACATAACTATAGATAGGCAGGGGTACATAAACCAAAATTTGAAATGATATGCAAAATATCACGAAACTGGTGAAGTATTTAAAATATAAATTAGGTAGGGATGACAGATAATGAAGACAGGCAAAGGACACCCAACATCCAAACAACTGGAGTCCATGAACTCCCAACCCATTGCAAAAGGTTAAAACAAAACACATATGCAAAACAAAAACCTAAATAAGGCATGGCAAAACAACTTTCCTTCAAAGAAATAGAACTGTAAAATCAACTTATTAAAAACCACTATCGGGCGGGCCACGGTGGCTCAGCAGGTAAGAACGCTTGCCTGCTGTGCCCGAGGACCCGGGTTCGATTCCTGGTGCCTGCCCATGTAAAAAAAAAAAAAACTATCTAATTTAGAATTGCCCATCTTCTGACATAGCCAAGTAAAGTTATTAGATTTCAAACTAAAGGAAAAACATTTGGACAATGAAATAAACAACCAAGTTAGTCAAAAAGGAAGATGTGCAAGGGTGAAATCAAATTCATCACAGCAACATTCTACAAGAGAAAATAGTAGACACTAACCTGTGCATTTTCTATACATCCAAACTATTGTTCAAGAATAAAAGTAAGAGAGAGTTTTAAATTTCAAGAATCCAAAAGACCTTTGGCGGAATATTCTACCATGAAAAATTATGAAATTTGGGGGTTGATCGCTGAATTACTTTCACCCCAGAAGGTCTAAGCAAATTTCGGGTGACAAGCATGACGTAAAGTGATAAACTACAAATATGTAGAAAACTCTGGCAAAGGAATAAAGAACAATATCATATGATAATTTAGTAAGTTGGTGGGTGCACAAAAATAAATACACACACATACATCCACATATAAATAAAACCTGTTAACATATATAATATGCTATATATTATATATATTGGTTAGAAATGGGATATATACATCTAAAATATGTCTAGAATATATTTCAATAGCAACACAGTTATATATTTACAAATTAGAATAAGCTTGGCAAGTAAATTTCAAGATCTACGTGAAGAAAACTTTTAAATGTTGCTCACAAATGTAGACTCAAAAAACTAGAAACACAAAACATACTTTATATAAGGAGACTAAATCAGATAATAATCAGAGATAAACCTAAAGATACAATGCAAACTTGAAAAAGGATGTGCTATGAAAGATTCTTACACAATTATATTTATTTATAGAATATATTAAATAAAATCAGATATACTCCTCATACCCTCCCCAAAAGTATTCCCCATGGAGAAATATAGAAAACATAATTTAAAGCTATTAAAAGAAAATGTTGGAGAATAATTATGAATCTTTTCAGAAACAAAAATACATACTATGATGAATCTGACAATATATACATTTTAAACTGTATAAGGAAAAAGATACTGTTAATGAAGTTTGAAAAACAATTTAAGAACAACTCAAAATTATATTAGATACATGTATAGAAAAGTATTCATAGCTAACTAGCAGTAAATCAGTCAGAAAGCCACATTATGCTACAGTAACAAAATTTCCCCAAATCCCACTGAGTGTCATTTCTCTTCTGGGTCAATTAGAGGCACCCCTTCACATCTGAGTATATAACAGCCTTACTCAGAGGCATAAACTAAACAAAATCCACAATCGGAAGCAGCACTGTCTAGTAGAATTTTCTACAACCATGGAAATGCTACGTACTGGTATCACCCAACACAGCAGCAGTTAGTCCCAAATGGCTAATAAGTATTTAAACCAGGGCTAATAGGGATGAAAAATGGAATTATAATTTTATTTAGTTTAAATTTTAATAGTCACATGTGGCTGGTGGCTACCATACTGGACGGCACAGATCTGGAGTCTCATCATCTATTCAAGGAAGAAAGAGAGTGGGAACTCAGAGACCAGTCCTTAATGCTACTGTCAGACAACGGCACGTATGACTTCCACACATGTACTTAGGGGCATTAAAAGTGCACTGAAATTGTTTGTTTCCGTCTGTAAATTCTGAAGCAAAAATGAAACTGCTGACATCTATCCATTTTTGGTAGCAGGTATTTGTTTACATTATCAGGAAATGTAAACTTTTTTTCATTAAAATATTCTATTTAATGATTTAAAAAAGGGCCATTAACAATAGTAGTTATGATTTCATCATTTCATTGATTGATTTGACATTAGTGTGCATTCATTTTTTTTCTTTTAATTCCAGAGCACCACAGTCTCCTCATCTTCATTCCTTTTGTAGGAACCCAGTATAAGCCTTCTTTGTACATGCATTTTCTTCAATCAACAATTACATCACGTTAATGTTCCAGCTGCCATCCTTACACTTGCATCCTTCTTTTTTCATTAAATTTCTATCTATCTAATTTACTTTACCCCTTATCCCCCCCCATTATTTATTGATTTTTTATTCATATGTTTTTACTCATCTGTCCATACCCTGGATAAAAGGAGCATCAGACACAAGGTTTTCACATCACACAATCACACTGTAAAAGTTATATCTTTATACAATCATCTTCAAGAATCTAGGCTACTGAAATGCAGCCCAACAGTTTCAAGTACTTCCCTCCAGCCACTCCAATACACCATAAACTAAAAAGGGATATCTATATAATGCATAAGAATAACCTCCAGGATAATCCTTCAACTCTGGTTGACATTTCTCAACCAGTGAAACTTTATTTTTTCTCATTTCTCTCTTTCCCTTTTGATCAAGAAGGCTTTCTCAATCACATGATGCTGGGTCCTGGCTCATCCTAGGATTCTGTCCCACATTGCCAGGGAGATTTACACCCCTGGGAGTCAGTCCCACATAGCAGTGAGGGCAGTGAGTTCACCTGTTCACCTGCCAAGTTGGCTTAGACAGAGAGAGAGAGGCCACATCTCAGCAACAAAAGACGTTCTCTGAGAGTGACTTTCAGGCATAATTTTAAATGAGCTTAGCCAATTCTTTGCAGGAAAATATCTCATAGGGATGAATTCCAAGATCAAAGGCTTGGCCTATTGATTTGGTTGTCCCCACTGCTTGCAAGAATATGAGAAACTCTCCAAATAGGAAAGTTGAACATTCCCTCCTTTCTCCCCAGTCCCCCAAGGGGACTTTGCAAATACTTCTTTATTCACTGCCCAAATTACTCTGGGATATATCAGGGTATCATGCTAATCTGGACAAACCAACAAAATCTCATGCCCTATTCAAGATTACATATACTTAATGATGTTCAACTAAACTGATCACACAAGTTAAATTAGGTGATGTGCTACCCAAAATATGCATTTTGCACCAAATAAACATCTCTCCCTTTGGTCTCACACAGAAGTTGAAGTTTTAAAATATGGACGATATCATCCTTTACCCTGTATTCTGACCTACCCTAGTCCTATCCAGATCAGCTTCCTTCATATCTCTAGTCGAAGTCTGATCCTTTTTTCAACTTTCTAAGCAGTTCCTGTATGGGGTACTGTTGATTTTCATAGTTTCAGAGCTCTAACTCTGAGTCTCAGGTACCACATAAATACCGAAAGTTTCTGGTAAAGACCAGGTTATATACAAACAGCTCAGTATCTCAGAATTTAGAAATGACAGTTACTACTCCTCAATATATGTGACTGCTGTAAGAGTTTACAATCTAGAACCCTTTACAATAAGCTCCAATCTGATAACCCATGTTCCTGATGTCAGTTCACTGAGTTTTTATATTGTATTAGTCCATATGAGTGAAGCATGATGATATTTATCTTTTTGTTTCTGAAATTTTATTCAACATATAGTCCTTAAGCTTCATTCACCTAGTTGCCTGTCTCACAACTTCACTCCTTCTTGCAGCTGCTCATAAGTCCATTGTATGGATCACTTTCCCACTCCTCAGTCATTGTACCCTTAGGCCACCTCCATCCATTGTGGATCATGATCTCTGCCACCATAAGCACCAGTGTGCAAGTGTCCATTCGTGTCCCCATACTCAGTTCCTTCAGGTATGTACTGAGCAACAGGGTTGCAGGATCATATGGCAACCCCACCCCTAGCCTCCTTTGGAACCACCACACTGCCCTCCAAGGGGCTGCACCTCTCTCTTTCCCTATGGACAATGAATAGGTACATCTCTTCCCCTGCATTTTCCCTAGCATTTGTTTCACTCTGTTCATTTTTAAACAGTTTTATTCACACATCATACAATCCAACCTAAGTATATAGACATGCCTTTGCCACCATAATCTATATGAAGACATTCACTTTCCTTCTACAAAGAATCCATAACTCTTCCTTATGCCCCCCATCAGTTGAAATTTAGTTTTGGCACAATGCCTTTGTTATATTCAGTGGAAGCATATTACAGTGGTATTGTTGACTACAGAGTCAAGCTTGCATTGATTGTACCTTTTCCTGTATACCATCCATTTTCAACACCTTGCAATGTTGACATTCACTTGTTCTCCCTCTTGCAAAAATGGTTTTTATTTGTGCATTTAATCACCATCATTGTCCATTGTAGACTTTCCTAAATTATATTGTCTCAGTCTTAAACCTCTATCTCCCTTTCTGGTTTCATACATGCCCCCAGCCCTTCTCCTCCAATCATACTCACATTTGGCTTTATTCAGCATACTTAGATAACTGTGCTACCATCAGGTAGTATTGTGCTTTCCATTTCTGAGGTTTTTACAATCAGTCCTATTGCACAGTCTGTATTCCTTCAGCACCAAATGCCCAGTCTGTACTGTATTTCAAACTTCTGATAACCGGTGTTCTTTTTTTTTTTACATGGGCAGGCACCGGGAATCGAACCTGGGTCCTCTGGCATGGCAGGCAAGCATTCTCGCCTGCTGAGCCACCGTGGCCCGCCCATAACCTGTGTTCTTAATTCCAACTCTGAAAGTTCATTTATTAATGTTAGTTTATATTAGTTATACTGTAAGTGTTTATCCTTTTGTTTCTGGTTAATTTCACTCAGCATAATGTCCTCAAAGTTCATCCACATTGTCACATGCTTCATGAATTTATTCTGTCTTACAGCTGTGTAATATTCCATCATATGTATATACCACAGCGTGTTTAGCTGCACATTCATTGATGAACATTTGGGATGTTTCCATGTCTTGTCATCTCTTGGAAATCATACATTATGCTGCTATAAACAGCATATAAGCAGCAAATCTTGTTCTCTAATTCTAGACAGTTAGCGTGTATGTGGTTCTTTGGGTTTTTGAAGACTCTTTGGCATACTAAACCCTATACACTGCCTTCACTCTACGTTTAGTCCTTCTGAACACTGTTTCAGGAATGAGCCCTTATTCTCCTTGTATGAAACACTTAAACTTTTGATGTTATTTCCTTAAGCAGTTTTCCCTCTCTTCATTGCTGGTGGTTCAGATGTATGGGGCAGTTTGGTTAGATAGTGTTTGGTCTCAGTCTTTGAGTTAAACTCCTTTTTGCTAAGGAGTGGGCTGGTTATTAGCAGATTTATTTTCTTGCTGTTAATTGTTACTAGTGGCATGGGCTGGTGAGATTAATTTATTTTATTAGCCCAGCTAGAGATATGATCTTTTAAAGACCTAAAGAGTTTTGTTGTGCTCTAACTTTAACTCCTGTCCTTTTTCTTCAGTGAACCCAGCAGTACATTTAGTCAGCATTGTTAAAAATGGAGTTTATGTCCTTATAGGTTAAGCTCCTAATTAAACAAAAGCATGTGTTTTCTCTCAGACATATTAAAAACAACTTAAAAGGAAGTTTCTATGGACTGGTGGCACATGCA
The DNA here is from genome assembly GCA_004026745.1 of Myrmecophaga tridactyla. Classification (NCBI taxonomy): domain Eukaryota; kingdom Metazoa; phylum Chordata; class Mammalia; order Pilosa; family Myrmecophagidae; genus Myrmecophaga; species Myrmecophaga tridactyla. Next base: position 47,810 of record PVIY010009522.1, on the reverse strand, counting down.
AAAAAATTCATTTAACTCAGCTAATGCAGGCTGGTAAGCCTGTGGCCACTGAGTGCTTGATTATATAGGAAGGACTATCAAGGCCATATTGTCGGTAATTAAGCTGTACTATTACTTATCTGTTGGAGAACTTCAAAGATGTAATCAAACTGTGTGCCCATAACGTTGAGTTAAAGGATTTAGGGAAGAGTGGAACTATTAAATATATTGCTTCTATCCTTGCAAAAGAAGAAATCTAAAAGTGTTAATCTAGTACATGTCACGGTGACCTCCTCTCCTGAAAGAACTGACTTATACGAGAATATTTTCTGACATATAGACAAGTTCTCTTTCACTTGACTTTAAGAGGAATTTTGATTCATAACATTTAACCTCTTTTGTAAAATTCTGGTATGAAAATATCATCTCTCCAAATATGCCATTTACAAAATGTTTATGCACATTTTATAGTCCTAACTTCTTATTGAGACTGTGAAAGTATAATGGACTTAAACGGTCTTATTGAGTGCCAAGAATAATGCAGAAAAGGAAGGTAATTGATGAGTGAATATATAGCTTGAGTTACAGAAGGCATTGGTTTGAGGGATTCACTCTTTTTGTAAACTTCAGATGTAAAAGTAGATCTTGATATGTAAGAGAGTTTTCTGGGATGACACTGTCTCTATTTCTATAAACATTTTGCCTGGACTATCTAATCAGTCCTGTGAATGCATCCCTAAATGTGGTTATTGAAAACAGAATACCTGCCTCATGACCAATTAAATACATGTTATTTAAGGAGAGGAAAAAGTTAAATTTTGAATTGAATGTGTAAGCTCGCTGTCGTAGTTTCTTTTTTTCCACATTAGTCAATAACTCAACCTAAATCATAAATATGTGTAAAGGATCAACTGTTCTGCAAAAAGGTGTATTAAATAATTCCATCTACTTAAGGAGGAGATAGAAGCTGGACATTAATTCATATGCCTATGAATCAGTAAAGACGCAATGAGTGCCCCATGTTGAGTTGGTAATTTTGGTATATAATAAAAATTATATTCCTGGAAGCAATGCAATAAATGATTCTATTAGCTAGAAGATCACAGAATGTGACCATATTTACTGTGGGGTGATTAAGTAAAAATTATATTGCATGGTAATTGATTTAGGTTCTAAAGAACAGAATCTGCGGATAAATCTATGCAATATATAATTTACCCAGATTTGCTTTTATTTGGATAAGGAAGTTCTGAAATATTCCCCAAAGTAGTTTACTTACCAATTGAAAGTCCTCCCAAAATAAAATGATTGGGAAATTGTTGTGTGTGATGATGGATCAGAAAAGCTCCCTCAGTTTTTTTGGAGGCAATAACTTTAAAAATACTTCAATGGTTAAATTTACTTTGTGCACTTAAGAATTATACTTGTCAATTTTAACACTGCTGTTTCATCTGAAATAAACTTATGTGATGTTCAGCTAGTAATCTGTGATGTCCAGTAAATGTCAAAGAAAATTCTGCATTGCATTGACATTTATATTCTGGGGTCAACAGCTATACATAGTCATTGATTACTACTTCCCACACTGTTTCTTTTACTTTCAAATTTCTTTAAGATTGAACTCAAAACTCATTGAAATAGGCTAAGTATATAAAAAAAAGTCCATAGATGATAGGGTCTATTTCTGAACCTTCAATTCAATTCCATTGGTCAGTATATCTATCTTTGTGCCAGTACCACACTGTTTTGACTGTTGTAGCTTCATAATATGCTTTAAAGTCAGGTAGCATGAGAACTCCCACTTCATTTCTTTCTCAAGATATTTTTAGATATTTGGGGTACCTGCCCTTCCAAATAAATTTGGTTATTGTTTTTTCTATTTCTGCAAAGTAAGTTTTTGGGATTTTAATTGGTATTGCATTGAATCTAAAAACAAATTTGGGTAGAACTGACATCCTAACGATATTTAGCCTTCCAATCCATGAATACGTTATGCCCTTCCATTTATTTAGGACTCCCATGCTTTCTTTTTAGCAATTTCTTGTAGTTTTCTGGGTATAGGATTTTTGTATCTTTAATTAAATTTATTCTTAAACATTTGATTCTTTTGGTTTCTATTGCAAACAATTTTTTTTCTTGATTTCCTCCTCAGATTGCTCATCACTAGTGTATAGAAACACTACTGATTTTTGGGTCTTAATATTCTACCCTGCCACTTTGCTGTACCCATTTATAAGCTCTTGTAGTTTTGCTGTAGATTTTTTGGGGGGATTTTCAACATATAGTATCATATCATCTGCAAACAGTGAAAGTTTTACTTCTTCCTTTGCAATATGGATGCCTCTTATTTCTTTTTCCTATCTAATTGCTCTGGCTAGAACTTCCAGCACAATGTTGAATAACAATGGTGACAGTGGGCATCCTTGTCTTGTTCCTGATCTCAAAGGGAAAACTTTCAGTCTTTTCCAATTGTGGATGATGTTAGCTATGGGTTTTCATTCCCTTTACCATGTTGAGGAATTTCCTTTCTATTCCTAGCCTTTGAAATGTTTTCATCAAGAAAGGATATTGAATTTTATCAATGCCTTTTCTGCATTGAGATGATCATGTGGTTTTTTGATTTGATTAGTTGATATGGTGTATTACATTAATTGATTTTCTTATGTTGAACCAGCCTTGCCTACCTGGAATAAATTCCAGTTGATCATGGTGTATAATTCTTTTAATGTGCTGCTGGACTCTATTTGCGAGTATTTTCTTAGGGATTTTTGCATCTATATTAAAGAGATTGGTCTATAATTTTCTTTCCTTGTAGTGTTTTGTCTGGCTTTGGCATTAGGATGATGTTGGCTTTGTAGAATGAATTAGATGGCTTTTCCACCTCTTCAATTTTTTGAAGAGTTTGAACAGGATTGGCACTAGTTTTTTCTTGAATACTTGGTAGAATTCATGAGTGAAGTTATCTGGTCCTGGACTTTTCTTTTTGGGGAACTCCTTGATGATTGATTCAGTCTCTTCATTTGTGATTGGTTTTGAATTTGTCCATTTCTTCTGGAGTCAATGTTGGTTGTTCATGCCTTTCTAAGAAGTTGTCTATTTCATCTACATTGTGTAGTTTCTGGGAAGTTGTCCACTTCATCTGCATTGTGTAGTTTATTAGTATATGGTTGTTCATAGTATCTTCTTATTACCTCCTTTATTTGTGGCATCAGTGAGTATGTCTCCTCTTCCATTTCTGGGTTTATTTATTTGCATCCTCTTTCTATTTTTTTTGTCAACCCTAGCTAAGAGTCCATTGATTTTATTGATTTTCTCAAAGAACCAATTTCTGGTTTTGTTGATTTTCTCAGTTGTTCTCATGTTTTCAATTTCATTTAAGTCTGCTCTAATCTTCATGATTTCTTTCCTTCTGTTTGCTTTGGGGGTTAGTTTGCTGTTCTTTCTCTAGTTCTTCCAAGTGAACAGTTAATTCCTTGATTTTTGCTCTTTCTTCTTTTTTTAATACAGGCCTTTAAAGTAATAAATTTTCTGCTCAGCACTGCCTTTGCTGCATCCCATAAATTTTGACATGTTGTGATTTAATTTTCATTTGCCTAGAGATATTTATTGATTTCTCTTGTAATTTTTCCTTGAACTACTGGCTATTTAAGAGTGTGGTGTTTACCCTCTCTATATATGTAAATTTTCTAGCCCTCTGCTGTTATTGATTTTCAACTTCATTCCATTATGATCTGATCCATTATGGTCCTTTTTAAATTTATTGAGGTTTGTTTTGTGACCCAGCATATGGTCTATTCTTGAGAATGATCCTTGAGCACTTGAGAAAAATGTGTCATGCTGTTGTGGGGTGTAATGTTCTGTATGTGTCTGTTAAGTCCAGTTCATTTATCATATTATTTAACTTCTCTATTTCTTTATTGATCCTCTGCATAGATCTATCCATTGAGATTGGGGAATTGAAGTCTCCAACTATTATGGTAGAAGTTCTATTTCTCCTTTAATGTTGGCAGATTTTGCCCCATATATGTACTCTGGATCAGTGTATAAATGTTTATGAATGTAATGTTTTCTTGTTGAATTGTTCCTTTTATTAATACATAGTGTCCTTCTTTGCCTCTTTTAATTGTTTTACATTTGAAGTCTAATATGTCAGATACTAGTATAGCAACTCCTGCTCTTTTCTGATTGTTATTTGAATAGTATTTCTTTTCCCAACCTTTCACTTTCTATGTAGTTCTGTTCTTGGGTCTAAAATGAGTCTCTTGTAGGCAGCATATAAATGGGTCCTGTTTTTTAATCCATTCTGTCTGTCTATGTCTTTTGATTGGGGAGTTTAATCCATTAACGTTTATTGTTATCACTTTAAAGGCAGTATTTTCTTCCACCATTTGTCTTTTGGGTTTTTTATGTCACCTCTAATATATTTTTTTTCCTTTTTACCTTTACTGATTGTCTTCATTCTGCACACTTCTCCAAGCCACTCTCTCTTGTCTTTTCCTATCTTCCTGTATGGCTCTCATTACTATTTGTTGCAGATCTGGTCTCTTAGACACAATCAGTGATTGTTTGTCTGAAAATATTTTAATATCTTTCTCATTTTTGAAGGACAATTTTGCTTGGTATAGAATTCTTGATTAGCAGTGTTCTCTTTCAGAATCTTAAATATACCATACTACTGCCTTTGCCTCCATGGTTTCTGCTGAGATTTCCAACCATAGTCTTATTGGGCTTCCCTTGTATGTGATGGGTTGCTTTTCTCTTGCTGCTTTCAAAATTCTTTTTGTCTCTGATATTTGACAGTCTGATTAGCCAGTGCCTTCAAGTGTGGCTGTTTGGATCTATTCTGTTTAGAGTATGCTGCACTTCTTGGACTTGTAAATTTATGTCTTTTGTAAGAGATGGGAAATTTTCAGTGATTATTTCTCCATTAGTCTTTCTCCTCCTTTTCCCTTCACTTCTCCCTCTGGGATACCCACAAACACGTATATTTTTGTGTTTCATGTTGTCATTCAATTCCCTGAGACCCTGCTCATGTTTTTCCATTCTTTTCCCTAAATTTTCTTTTGCGTGTTAGTTTTCAGATGTCCAGTCCTCTAATTCATTAATCCTTTCTTCTGCCTCTTCAAATCTATTGTTATAGGGTTCCACTGTTTTTTTTTATCTCTTCTACTGTGCCTTTCATTCCCATAAATTCTGAGATTTGTTTTTTCAAACTTTCAAGTTCTTCTTTTAGTTCACCCAATGTCTTCTTTATATCCTCCTTCAACTCATTGATTTGATTTTTTAATGAAATATTCTATGTCTTTTTGAACATCCTGAGTTAATTGTTTTGACTATTTGAAGTGTTGGTATATTCCTTTGACTGGATCATATCTTTGTTTTTCTAGTATGACTCATAATTTTTTACTGCCATCTAGGCATTTGATTTTCTAAATTAGTTTATTCTGGAGGTTGTTTTCACTCTTTTACCTAGTATTTCTTGATGGCTGGCTTTGTTGTTTATCTTTGACATTCAGTTCAACTTATTCTAGACCTCTAGCATAGTTTCTGTTTAACTGACTGTGTTGGTTTGAAAGGATGTATGGACCCTAGAAAAGCCAAGTTTTAATCCTAATCCCATTTAATAATGGCAGAATAATCCCTATTCAATACTGTATGTTTGAATCTGTAATTAGATAAATTCCTTGGAGATGTGATTTAATCAAGTGTGGTTGTTAAGCTGGATTAGGTGATGACATGTCTCCACCCATTTGGGTGGGTCTTGATAAGTTTCTGGAGTCCTATAAAGGAGGAAACATTTTGCAGAGTAAGAGATTCAGAGAGAGCAGAGCAGAATGAGAAACCATGAGAGGCAGAGTCTACCAGCTAGCAACCTTTGCAGATGAAGAAGGAAAATACCTCCTGGGGAGCTTCAAGAAACAGGAAGCCAGGAGAAGAAACTAGCAGATGATGCTGCATTCACCATGTGCCTTTCCAGAGGAGAGAGGAACCCTGGCTGTCTTCACCATGTGCCTTTCCAGATGAGAGAGAAACTGACTGTGTTTACCACGTGCCTTTCCACTTGAGAGAGAAACCTTGAACTTCATCATCCTTCTTGAACCAAGGTATCTTTCCCTGGATGCCTTTGGTTGGACATTTCTATAGACTTGTCTTAATTGGGACATTTTCTTGGCTTCAGAACTATAAACTAGCAACTTATTAAAGTCCTCTTTTGAAAAGCAATTCTGTTTCTGGTATATTGCATTCTGGAAGCTAGCAAACTAGAACACTGGCCATAATTTTTCAGTTCTTGTTTTTGTTTCTTGCCTTGCCTATATGGAGACTTTTCTTATTTGAGGAAGGTCTCCTCAGATATTATAGGACCAAGTTAAATTTTTCCAGATTGAACTGGCCCATATCTCAGGAAGAAAGAGTAGCCAGCATCAGTTTTCCCTGAGGGTAGGACCCAGCAGTTTCTCTGACTTTCATATGAAGCCTCTATCTAGCCTCTGTGCTTTTCCTATCCTGCCCAACATTTGGCACTTGTCTTGCAGTGACTTCCCACCAGCCTAAAGTGATGAAGTGCATTAATTTCAGCAGACTCATAGGAGCATGGCTGAGACAGAGGTGAGTTAGTATGATGGCTTCAATTGCTTCAGTTTTCCAGTCCCTGGGGCATGAATTCCTTGGAGGGATTCCACTTGAGCTGGAACCTGACCTCTTTATCTTGGGAAAGTTACACCCTTTAGGGAATTAGCTCCTTTCACCTGTCTGTCTACTTTGTTTCTCAGATAAACTTAATTCTGTCTTTGCCTGGGGCCATGCCAGAGCCTTAGAGTACTTCCAGTGCTATCTAATGACCTGTTAAGAAGTAAAGGAAAAAGCTTTTTCAGAACCAGACCCTGCTCCTCTAATTTATTAATCAAGAGCTTGAGTTGTTATGCGGTTGCATGTATCTCCAGTCTCTATATGCCCCCTTCTCTTGGGGTCCAGCCCTTTTCCAGTATTTTGTGCTGTCCAATTCAAAAAGCCTCTGTATTTTATTTTCATTAGCCCCACCACCGCTTTGCTGGGGCAAAAACTCCTATTTCCTTTAGTGCTTATTCCAGGTTTATCTGTGCTGGGAGGGGGGCGCTATTTTCAGTAGTGGGATTTGGTAATTAATTCCATAATTGGAGCTTAGTTAAGCTAAGCCCTTGCTGCTAATAAAGTTTATTTTCTTTCCCTTAGGGGGACCAGCCTGCCATACCCATCAGAAAGGGACACCGGCTCCTTGGATTGGGGGACTTACAGTTCTGTGTGAGATTTTAGCTGTTTTACCTGGTCCAGACTGGTGTGCACTACATGTCTGAACACTGATGTTCCCCCAGCAGTTGGTCTGTACCATTCCTGGCTATTTATACCTGCTCTGCATCATTCTTTATCTATTATTTCCCTAGGAAGACCACACACATCTCTTTGATTATTATCCATATGGCCCCCAAATCCTTATTTCTTGTTCAGGTCTTTCCGAGTTCTGATTACTTCCAATTGACAACTGAAATTCACCACAAGGAATCCTCAAACCTGATTTTCTTCTTTGGTGTATTATCTTAGTTCAGGGTGTCACCATCTATCAGGAAGCACAAACCAGAAAATTCAGACCCATACCTGACAATTCTCATTCATTTTTTGACATTTAGTTAATGAATAAGCCCTGACATGTGCAACATACTCATGTAGCTTTCTGAGACTCCAATTTTGATTTCTGCCATTGAAGTTTGAACTCCTTGAGGGTAGAAACTATGTAATTTCTCTCGTTGTCCCAAATTCTTGGTAGGACTTGGCCTATGATGGTTGTTTAGTTGAACATTTATGTAATGATAAAAATCACTGAGGTGGGAGGAGTTGCTCACTTCTGAAAGCTGGATTTGAATGGTATGATAAGTCTTGAGATGGTTTCTAAAGCATTCTGTAGGATCATTGTCATTACTGATGCAGATTTAATATTTTTTTGATGTTATTGCTTGAACGCCTTCTCTCCACCCCTACCCCCAATCTGAGAATTGTTCATTTTCAAGAGTGTCAGTTTTTGTTTTGTTTTCTTTTGCATCTTAAACAAGTCAGCTTGGAAATAAGTATCTCAGAGTTCCAATCAGCTTCTTGGGGGTCACTAAACAGAAATATCACCTTCATTGACATTTTTGCTCTTATTCCAAAGCTTTCTTGACATCAGTGTATGTTCACTGTGATTTAGTGTGATTGTGTTTCTCAGGGGACTCAATGGCCTTAAATAAAAGCATTTAATAGATGCATATACCTCTTAATTATTTACCCTTAGCAGTGAAAATGACTTTGTTGAGTCTGTGCAATTAACGAAGTCTTGTAAAGGGTTTGGCTCAGTCTTCCTGATGACAAGGCAACTTAATTAGATGGCAGTGAAAGGATACATCCAGTTCTTTGAAGCAGAGGCAGAAAATTGACTCAACATAAGAATAGCGTTCTTTGTATATATCAACAACATCCTCCAACATTTCTTATCACTTACTGGGATCTCTAGAAACTATCACCCATTCCTCTTTGATTTTATTGTTAACTTTATTATCTTCCACAGGCCAATTGAGCTTGAGGTAAGTAATGCTCCAATTGCTTGAAAATATGTTCCTCCGTGTTGTTTCAGAGTCTACAGTCTGAATAAGTAATTCAAACATAACCTACCTAAAGAACATATATTCCCCCTCAAACTCTGCATTAATAAAAGTGTAAAAAATAAGTTTGACTTGAGAGCCTTGATAATGAAGTGAATGAATTCTGAATCTGTACCTGTCCTCAGAGTCACGGTGATTCACATGATTAGTGAAGATTCTGTTGACCCCACTGTCTTCAAATCACTTGCTTATATAAAAAAAAAAAAAACAAGTAATATGCAATATGAAAAATAATTATGCCAGAATGAGTTATAGTCTAACTCCCATAGACAGACCCAAGATATTCAAGAAACACATTACACTTATTTTCCTAAGCAGCTAACTGAGGCAAACCTGCCTAGGTATGAGGTGAGGGCAGAAAGAAGCAGCAACTTTACAAATCTTGGATACTGGTAGGCTTGAAAGAGCCCTGGGCTTGGAATCCTAAGACATAAATCCTTCCCACTCTGGTTGTGTACATTGCATACATCTCCTTAAACCTCAGTTCCTTATGTAAATAATGGAATACTAGAATACCAACTTTGCATTTCTCAGTGGGTTGCTGAGAAGTTTGAGAAAGAAAACATGAATGAAAAGCCTTTTCAAGGAGGCAGAGGGGCATGGGGGGAGAATCCTCTGTTATCAGTCTCCCTTGTTTCACAAACAACAATCAGCAAGATCTGTGTAACTTGGGGCAGTGACATGATTCTCCCAGAAGTCAGGCTTTCGTGTATACCTGGGGCTAATGAAAGCATCTCTTCAGAGAATTCTGGAGGGCTTTGATTAAAATCCTCTGTATCAAGTACTAGGTCTAGAATATGGTATGCACTTTGCAACCAGGCATGTCAATGAGAAGGCAAGATATAAATGAGAGAGGCACTATCTCTTCTTTAACTGGGCAGTTGGCCAAACGTTGCACTCCTTACATTTGTTTTACTCTCTCCTTTCTTATATTGGCAGGCGTATGTTGATCTAATTTTACATTTCTTAGGATTAGAGTGGTTTACCCAAGACTCTGGTTTGGAAAGTTATATAGGGTAAGTTATCCAGGTCTTTGCCATGTATTTTTTTTTTCCTCCCTAATATTTTTTGGTATTCCTAGAAAGCAAAGAAGGAGCCAAACACAGGATCCAACCTAGTTTCTTAAAGCTTTATCTCAGATTTTGGAGCTGAGACACAGCTAATAATAGGTGCTATTTTGCCTTGCTTGAACTATGTATCTACTACCTTCAGATACCAGGTGTGGTAGGTTGAATTACATCCCTTTACTCTTTCCTAATTATAGAATCCAGAGCTTACTTAGGAATGCAATGAGCCATTTCTGAGCCTTGCTTTCAGCAAGATATGGCCTGTGATGATACTCGCTCCAGTGCAATCTAAGCAGGAAGGCAGTGTGGGGCTTTTGGGAAAACCATGTGAAGGTTCCAACTACACCTGTAAGATGCCCCCTTTAGCATTTCCTCCCTTCTTCTCCCAGGCCCACTGATCACATAACAGTTAATGCCTCTGCAATTTTCTGTGAACCTGAGGGAACCTTGTAGATGGTAGCCAGCACTGGGATGGTAAAAAAGAAATGCTGAAGTCACGGTCCAAATCATCCTACCTCCAAGGTATATTTTGTTCTTTTTTTTTTTTCTTGAGAGAGAGAAATAAACTATTTGTTAATGTCAATGTTATGTTGAATTTAATGTTATTTGGAGGTAAAATAAAACTAACTGAAACTGTTTCCCTTCTCATGTTCTCTCCCCATCATTTCCTAATGACACATCTCTCATTAGAGGAACTCTGTATGAAAATTTTGACTTCTGAATGGCCATTCTTACATGAAATACTCAAATCCACTATGATTAGATTTATGTGTAGACAATTTAATATCTAATTCCTGGTAGATTGCAAGGCTGGAAGAGGAAGAGAGAATTATATCTTCCTGATTGCTTTCTGTTCCTCTCAGCAACATCCCAGCAATGGCACTTCCCTGTGAAAGTTGGTTTTAATCTCCGACATTGCTTTGGTATTCCCAGAACCAGCCTTGTCATGCTCTGTTCAAGGTATTAGAAACTGTTGAGAAGGTGAACATCAATCTGCCATTTGACAAGCCCTGTTAATGACTCTGATGCACACTCATGTCTGCGCGCCAAGTGTCCTGTCCCAGACAATATTAACTTCATATTTTTCTGTTTGTTCACTTGACTAATTTTCTACCCTTTACTTTAATTCTACCCAAGTATTATAAAATCGCTTACAGCACAGCTATCTCTCAGGGAATCTCTGCCAACCAATCTCATCTGACTGTTTCCTTTTATGCTCTCTGGATATATATGATTCAGATATTTCCTTTCATAGAATCCTTAAATTTCCTTCTCTTCTCTCTTGTGTGGATCCCTATTATGGATTGACTTATGTTTCTCACAAAGACATGTTCAAGTCATATCCCTGGTCTAGTGGATGTGACCCCATTTATATATAGGATCTTTGAAGACATTATTAGTTAAGGTGAGGCCAAACTCCAAAGCCAACAAACCCTAATATGACTGGAGACCTTAGAAACAGAAAAAATTGAGCAGTAGTATTAGGATGTAGGACACAGATTACCATGTGAGAGAGACAGAGATGAGTCATGGTTTGCCATAAGCTACCACCAAAACACTAGAGACTTGGAGAAAGCATGGCTGGCTGAACCCTTGATTTTGGACCTCTAGCTTCCAAAAGAGCTAGACAATAAATCCTAGGTTTAAGCCAACTAGTTTGTGGTGTTTTATATAACAACCCTGGCAAACCGAGGTAATTACCTTATTTCCTGGACCCTTATTTTATTGAAGCACAAAATCATTTAACTTTTTGAGAAAGGAAAACTGGGTGGTACTTTTTGGAGTCTTGTGAATGCTTCAAAATGACTTATTTTAGCTCATTGTTTTATATATTTAACCAAATATAAAATTCTAAGTTAGAAATCTCTTCTCTCAAAATTCTGAGAGGGTTTCTCTATTTTCTGCTAAAAATGAATACTGATTTTGAAAGTTCCAATGCTTTTCTCTTGTCCCTGATCTATTGTTTGCAACCTTTTCCTCCAGTCTTCTCTGCCTTTCACCTTCACTATCTATCTCTCCTAGCTCTTTCTGTCTCTGGTCTTCAGAAATCCTACAATGATATTCTTTATGATTTTTTTTTATAGTTATTATCTTGAGCATTTAGAGGATCCTTCCCATGGTAGTTAGATTCAGTTGTCAACTTGGCCAGGTGAAGGCACCTGGTTTTGTTGCTGTGGTCATGAACCAATAGTATGTGAACCTCATCTGTTGCTGATTACATCTGCAGTTGGCTAGGAGGCGTGCCTGCTGCAATGAGTGATGTTTGGCTTAATTGGCTGGCGCCTAAATGAGAGAGCACAACTTAGCAGAGTCCAAGTAGCTCGGCATACACCATCTCAGCACTTGCAACTCAGCCCAGGCCTTTGGAGATGCAGAAAGGAATCACCCCAGGAAAAGTTGGAGGAACCCAGAGGCCTGGAGAGAAGGCCAGCAGAGATCACCCTGAGCCTTCTCACATAAGAAAGAACCTCAGATGAAAGTTAGCTGCCTTTCCTCCAAAGAACTAATGAAATAAATCCCCTTTTATCAAAATCCAATCTGTCTCTGGTGTATTGCATTCCAGCAGCTAGCAAACTACAACACTTCCAAACTGGAGAACTCAGAATTTTTCTTAAGACACATTTATGATAATTTTCTATTTTTTTTATTTTTCTGTTCTTTTCTTTAAGAGTTTTGATTCATCTGATGGTAGGCTTTTTTTTATTTCAACTCTGAAGATTTTGTTCATATTGCCTATGCTTTTTGCTAATGTGATTTTTCTACCTTCTGGGAAATTGAGATTGCTTAAAGATCTACTTATTTTTTTTTGGTACACAATCAAATGTTTAATTTCCAAGAATTCATTTTTATTCTTTGAATATTCCAACTTATAACAATTCCCTTTTTTGAAGCTCTTTCCTGATCTCTTTGTGGGGAGTAATATATGTTTAAGCAATCTGATGCTCCATCAGTATTTTCTATTTCCTATATATTTTTCCTAATGATTATTTTCAGATCTTGTATTACTTGTTTGATATTGTATTGGCTTGCAAGCTGCTGGAATGCAATATAACAGCTGGAATGGCTTTAAAAAGGGGAAATTTAATAAGTTACAATTTTACAGTTCTAAGATTATAAAAATGTCCAAACGAAGACATCCAGAAAAAGTTGCCTTAATTCATGGAAGGTTGATGGTCCAGGAACACCTCTATCAGCTGGATAGTCATGTGGCTGGCATCTGCTGGTCCTTTGCTCCCAGGCTCCATTGTGTTAGCCTCTGTTCCTGTGGGTGTTCCTCACTTTGCTCCTCCAGGGCTGGCTTTCATCTCTTGGCTTCCCTTGACTCTCTTGAGGTTCTGGTTGCTTAACATCTCATGGCGATGTCTGCTGGACTCCAAGCATCTCCAAACATCTGTGACTCTGCTCTCCAAGCGTTGACATCTATGTCAGCTCTTCTCTGAAGTTTCCATCAGCTCTCTGTCTGTAAACTCTGAGGTTTCTGTCATTCCTGGCTCTCTTCAAAAGGATTCCAGTAAACTAATCAAGACCCACCTAGAATGGGTGGAGTCAGATCTCCATCTAATCAAAATGTCACACACACAATTGGGCATTCCTCAGCTCTGTGGAAATAATATAATCAAATCTTCCAACCTGTAGTATTAAATCAGGGTTAAAAGAATTGACTGCCCCCACAAGATAGGACTAAGATTAAAACATGACTTTTCTGGGGTGCATTACACTTTCAAACTGGCACTGATGCCTCAGTCAAAAGTGACTTCTTTACTGTCTTTCCATATTTAATAATGAATCCCTGAAAATTCAATTGGAGGCTCTGTTTTCAAGGATGCAGTTGTTGACTTACTGTCCTCTTTCTGTACTAATTAAGCAGAGGTATGGTGTTTTAATGTGAAATGCTTGAATGTCCATATCCAGGTATTCATTTGTCCCACCAAGGGACAAAATGATTATATTCTAATCTCCAGCATTGCAGTCTGCACTATGAAATCCAAGAAGGGGAAGGCAGCTTATTCTGCCTCACAATTCATTATGCATATTTGACTTAACGTCCTATTGGCCTCACCTCAGCTATGTCCAATGCCTGAAATCCTAGATTTCTGGCACATATGTTGCATGCCATGTATCTCCATCTTCTACCACTGTGGAAGAGTGGTGGTTTCCTCTTTGGAGAGGGTTGTTGGAGTGAATCTGGATAGTCTTATCTATACACTCAGGCACTTTCAACCAGTTCTCCTCTTTTCAACTTCACATCACTGAAGACTTTGGGGTATTTTCTGCAACCATTTCATGAGAATATCTAGGGTTCTGTGATTCAGAAAAGGTTTTTTTTTAAATCTGATTTCTCTCGTGAAGACAACTAAGTCAAAACTTTTTCTGTGTGCCTACCTTCCTTTCATTTTCCATCTTCCAAGCTTTCATTGGTGTTTTATCACTGATGTTGTCCCCTCTTCTATTTTCTTTGTTCACATTATTTTATAAATTTTTATTATTCCCATTTTAGTTGGTTTTAAAAATAAATTGGGTAATTATATAATATTCTTAACCTGTTATATATTACCAAAAGTCAATATTTTATTTAATGTGTCTTTATACTCCTGGTACTATGTGGTTTTTGTTAATACTCAGTTTTAGTGCATTTTACAATGACTCATTTGTTGGTGGTAAGCTTTTGACTCAATTGCTCCTTGACTCAATTTGCAATAAGCCAGACATTTAGGAAAATTTTAAGCATCGGAGGACCTTTGATTGTTGAAGCTTTAATTTTTTTAAAATTACATCTTCCTATGCAATTGTGAGTGTGCTGTAGCAGAAATGACAGAGTTCATGGATGCCCATAGCTTCCATGTTAAAGCTATGTTTTAAATATTATCTCTCCAGAATTAACATTATTCTCCACCCCCCTCCATACACCATGGAGGCACTCCTGAATGCCTATTAAGTTTGAGCCAAAACTTTTGAAGTACTGAGGAATAGATAAGTGCTTTACATTCTAAATTTGGCATTCTGAACATTACCCTATTTATCTGATAGGCAAATAGGCTCTATATTTTAGAAGCCATCTCCTTATCCTTTTTTCTATTGTTTTCCAGAATGATCTCTATTTGCCTATCAGTATATCCATACTTTATCTCTGATATCTAATCTGTTTATAATTAATTTGTATGGCTTTTCTGTTTTAAGCTTAATCATTTGACATCCTGCTAAAGACACAAGAGGTGAACTCCATGACCCAATATGATACAACCAAACTTCCCCTCCTCCAGCCTACCAATTTAGATTTCAATTTTTACATTAAACCAACATTCATTTTAAATTAGGAGAATGTATTTTTTTATATTGATGAACCACTTAGTATATCATGGTGACATTTTCTATTTCTCAGGAATAGGATCTCTGTGTTCATTTTAGCATTGCTAATTATTTTGATAAAATGTACTGTATCAGACATCATTTCATGATGTACCGTATGTGACTGACACTGATTTGCTGTATTTTTTGAGGAACTGCTTTTTGAAATTTAGGTGTTGCAAGAGAAATAATTATTGCCTTGCTATTATACAACCATTGTTTCTGGAAATCAAGATAAAATATTTTTAAAGGTCTCAACCTTTACAATATAATACCTTTCCACCTATATATCCATACACTTCAAGTGATGCTATTCATTTAGTAGCATATACACATGTGTTTAATACTTGTGTATTATTAAAATAATAGCTACTTAAGAAAGAAGGGATTGATCATAATTAACCTTTCTAGCAGTACAGTTGAAGTGAATATGTATTAATCCAGCAAATCAAGGGAAAAGACAGTAAATTGTAAGAAATACTGTTGGTGCTTTTAAGAGGAAAACGTCCAATAAAAAATATCTGAAAACAATTAGCACAGGAGGTAGCAATAATTGGGTAAGCAATCAAATTTACCTTTAGGGCTTTTAATTACTGAGGCTATGTCACAAGCTAAGTCTAACAAAGAGCAAAAATATGAATCCTGAAATTTCAATAAGAACTTGATTTTCTTAAAAACAAACTAAAATGTTAATGTCTACTAATACAGAAGTTTATATTCAAGCGATAAGAAGTAAGTAATTATAAGCCAGGCAATAATTAAAACACTTCAAGCCCCAATTCATTTTAACCGAACATGTAACTATTATATGGTGGAAGAAATTAGCTTTGAATATAATGTGATAGTCCAGAATTTAACCTAGAAATTTTAAATACTGCTGAAATCCTTGATTCCTATCTGAATCCAGTTGCCTTTGGTGTCTGCTTTCATTTGTGGTTTATTCAAGTACTGTTTCTTATTGAGCTTTTCATTTTCCATGTTTGTTTGCCGAAGTAAAGGAATCAGTTTTTAATCCCTTTCATTCCGTTATGATGTAAAATGATATTAGAAATGTGCCTTTTCACAAATATGCTTCATTCCTTATGAATGTATGCATTTCATTGAGATATAATTTGTATTAAATTGAAATAATGAAGATATCTAGATATAAATATCTACTGAGCAGAGTTGGTGAATATCCACTGATCATCATGCTCCAAATATCCTGAAAATATCCTGTGTTAGGACAATGGAGCAGCAGTGTTAATTCTGGGCAATTTGTTTCCAAGAGGTGTATGTCATATGAATGTGCAATGTTATTTTACCCCTAATTTTAAGAAAAGAATCTTAGAGATCTTTCTGTGATTGATTTTAATCAGTATACTTGGCCACGAACCTTAACATCTCCTTTGGACGAATCATCACAGGTTGATGCAGCTTTTTTCTATGACTTGCTTGGTATAATATTTATAAGCAAAAATCTGGGACTCTAGATTTACCCTGCCTTATTTTAGTTGAAACATTATCTTTGTAATTTCTACTAAATTAAGCTTTTTGTACTGTACCAGTAATCCATCCGGACGATGTTGTGAAATTACCTTGTGAATAATCTGATGAAATACATCTTGAAAAAATATTTTGGAAAGTCTGGATCATTTAACTGCCTGCATTTTTAGTGTGCCCTCCTTAAAGGCCAATACACTGAACGCACCATCCTTCTTCTCTGGAAGACTGTTCTTTAACATCCTTTAAGAGCGATATCTGCACAATCAGCAACTCCTGATTCCAAAATCCATCTTGTCTAGGTCGCATGGTTGTGTTAAGAGCATTCACCACTACTGGAGAATTACTTTCCATAGATATGAAAGTTGTAAAAGGATATCACTTTCCCTTTCCTCACCACTTGCATTTTAGGAGATGGATCAACTTCCTAAGTTACCTGATTAGAACTTGATCTCCACTGGTATCGGAGCACATCCCAGGCCTGCTGACTGACACAATACCTAGCCTTGCCCATCACACACTTTAAAGGCTGGACCTACAAACTTACAACTCCTGGCAGGTGAATATCTGAATTTTCAATGTTCACAGCTGATTTTATCATATCAAGAAACAGAATTTAAGCTACAGGTAGATTTAGGTTCTTTCAACATTGATACCAACTTGAATTAAAACCAATTAATGTATGGCCAAAAGAAATATTATGCTACCAAAAATTAGCTAGATGAATTTAAATAGGTATAATTGCTTTCTCACTCTGTTTCCTTTACTCTCTCCTCAAGATCCAGCCATTACATTCTTGCACCACAAAGAGATGTGAGCACTTACACCAAAATCGTTAAAGGAAAGTGCATTGAAAAATCAGATTAAAGGGAATGTGATGGGTCAAAAAAAATCTATTGAAGATCCCAGGCCAAAAGCAAAAGATCCTTGCAGACTGGGGAGAGAAGCAGATTAATAGAACACTATCAAGTGTGGATGCAAATCTATAGATGGTTGTCTTCTAGTCTCCTTTGCAAAGTTCCTAGCTAGTTATACTGCTCTGCTATTGATGTAATAAGATATAGGGAAATCACACAGGAAAATTTATTTTGAGTGGTGTAGAGCTTCTTTTTAATGATAGTTATTTCAGAAGTTTAGGAATTCTCAGTCATGCTAGGCTAAGTTATGTTTTAGTTACAAATGAACTACCAAATCATCGATTTATGGAAACAAAGGTAGTTTACTGTAGCTCATGCTTCAATGTCCCTCACCTGAGATACTGTGGATCTCATAGCAAAGAAAAAAGATAAAGAGTGTGTCAACAAGGTGGTTCTTAGAAGCATCTACTCAGATCTGACACATCACTTCTGCTCACATCTTATTGGTCCCAACAAGACACATGGCCACCCACTAGCTCATCAGGGAAGATGTGTATAATTCTGCTTCTATTAGATGTGCTTTTATGTCAACTGCCAAGCCTGAAATTATTGCTGTGAGAAACTGTACTTCTCCTCACTTGAACTTAAGCTAGACAATACCCCAGGAAGGAACAGGGATATTTATATACCTCATATAAAGTAAGACATGTATGAAGTACATGCAATATAATATAAAAGGACATAATAAAATTGGAGGGATTATAGTAGCTAAGAAGAAAATGCAAAATGAAAGCAAAATTTTATATTCTTGAGTAGACAATTCCTAGCATCATTATTGAAATGTACCATATAAGAAACACTTATTAGTTAATAAAAAGAAGAATGTTGACTTATCAGGAAAAAGAGAAATTACTTTCTGTCTCTAAGGATTACTTACATGTGACACATTTACAGTGCTCAAGGAAAAATACAATACATCAATACATCAAAGATGCCAAGATGCTGTTCTGTATATGCCCGTTTAATAAATCAATGCCTTGTTAATAAATCAGTGTCATAGCCTCTTAATGATAATTTCAAAATGAGACAGGTAGATAATCAGATACTTATCAGGTGCCTGCTTGCTGCTTTACAGCATTCTGGTAAGATGATATAGTTCAATTGTACAATTGGGGACATCTATAGTGATGAGTGGTATATTTCTTGGATTATTCATTTTAAATACCAATCGTCTCCACTGGGATTTTGGTGAAGTTATAGATTAAACACTTAAAGGGAGCACTTCAAGTGAAAATATTCTATATTGTTGACCAAATCAGAGAGAGATGTTTTTTGGCTTAATGCATCCTACTTGAATTCTCACTTAATGGATTAATGTATGGCTGCTAGGTAGGGGACAAGATATTTCACACGTGTGCCCACACAAACATGCATTTTTCTTTCTTAGCCTCATTTCCTTATTTATAACAATTCAAGGCTGTTTACCTTTTTTAAATACAGGATACCCTCAGGTCAAATGATTTACTTTTTTCTTAGTTTCGTGGACCACTGTTGATCTCTATTGTATCTTTATTGTGCTGTATATCGTATTATCAGTCCCTAATTTTGCTTAAGTATTATAACAAATATCTGCTTTTATTTTTCCTGAAAGATCTGCAGTTAGATAGGACTGTTTAGCTCTCACTTCACTCAGGTGCCTGATAAAATGACTCCTCATCAAAAAAGCTTTCCCTTATCCTGATGACCGTATGTGAAATAACAACCCTCTCTTTTCAAACTCTAATCCCTTACCCTGCCTTATTTTCTTTGCAACATTGTACATCATATATGAAATATCATAGATTTATTTGTATCATATATGTTTCATTCTCACAATCTGATGTAGGGGTCTTTAGAGTAAGAAATTTGTTTCATTCACTGCTATGTCCCCTTACTTACTTAGAAGACTGCCTGACACAAATTAGATCTCAATCTGTATTTTCTGGAATGAATGAAGGAGAGGGTACATTTAACACCTATTGAATTCCAAAATCTATTGAAATGGAAGAACTGATGTAAACATGTCCAATAAATCTATCAAAAATAATTTTTTTAAAAAAGGAACAGATAAAGAAAGAAAGAACCTGACACATTTCTGGGAAATAGACAACAAACAGGAGAATATTGATGGATATAACAGAGCTGAGAAAGCATCAATCCAAAAACAAAACAATCAAGTAAAAATAATAGTTCTGTACACACAGGAGAAGGCTATTACAAATGTGAGAACATTTATTTTTATGGCTAAGAAATTCCTAAATCAAAATTTCATGAATGGAAATAGTAGAAAAACATCCTGTTGCAAATATTAAGGCAAATATTAACTATTTTAAGAAAAGTTGTAGCAATTCAGAAAATTATTGATAACTAAATATTCTGAATATCTGTCCCCATGCTAAAGAAGAACAGTATAACTCCTCTATTATAAAGTTAATTTTGCCCTGTGATGGGTTGGAGCAAAAAATGAAAAACAAGTTCTTAAATGTAATCCATTTCTGTGGGTGAAGCCTTGGTAAATAGGACCTTTTGATGTGATTACTTCAGTTAAGATGTGGCCCACCTCCATTAGGATGACTTTCAATCCTATTACTAGAGTCCTTTATAAGAGGATGAAATACAGACACAGAGAGAGAGAGAAAGCCACAGAGGAGCAGCCAGAAACTGAATAGCAATGGCAACCAGAAGAGAAGGGAGAGACCAGGAGATGCTGCCATATGCCTTGCCACGTGACAAGTGAAAAGCCAAGGATTACCTACAGTCAGCCCCAGAACACCAGAGTCCTAGAGGGGAAAGCATCACTTTGTTGATGCTTTAATTTGTACTTCCTTCTTAGCCTAAAAACTGTGAGATAATGAATTTCCATTGTTAAAGCCATTCACTTGCATGGTATTTGTTTGCTAGAGCAGCCCAGGAAACTAAAACATGTCCCAGTAGTGAGTTTGGCACTTGAGTATGTTGTACAAAGAAAGAAGCAGCAAAAAGCTCTGGGCAAAACAGGATTTTGTGTGTTGTGAGGAGGAATTTTGAGAAAAAGAAGTTTGGAGGAAAAAAACAAGAAAACCTGGTAAATAGGAGATGGAAGACATTACAACAATAAATGTCAGTAACTCCAAACAAATGAATTGAATTTACCTTTAAAAAAAAACTGTGGTCATTTGTTTTAGCAAGGGGCTAAATAAATTAAAAGAAAAGAATTAGTGAACTAAAGATCGCTCAGAAGGAAATAAGCAGCCCAAAGCACAAGAAAGGAACATGATAGAAAATTTAAATTGTTACCTTTGAAAATATAAATAGGTGGTATTTTATATTGTGTGATAAAAGAGAGCAAAGACAAAAAATAAGTTCAGCAAAAGAAAAGGGATCTGTAAGTACAGGGCTAAGTTCCCTCTTCAAATCATTGTTATTTTACCCAAACATAATTGGTTTAGGGCTAGAATAAACCTTGAAGAATCAGTTACTGCAATTCTTTTATTTTATAAGTAAAGGTAAAATATTTATGTATGTTATGTGACATTTCCAAATCCAACAAAGTAGAGTGATTTTCAGTATGAAAGTATTAAATTCAATCTATCACAGTTTAAAATTACTTTGATTTTAATGATTCTTGGTAAAAAGAAAACAAAAGATTTCCTGTAAGAGGGTCAGGTCGGGGTGCTTTAGATGCAGCCTTGCAAGGTTGCTGCAATCTATGTGTTGAAAAAAAAAAAAGATGCACCTACTTGGTTATCTTAATTTGATGTAAACTTCAGAAGTATTAAACTTTGTCTCCATGACTTGGTTTTTCAATTCAGGTCAGCCATGACCACTTAAACAAAAAGTCCTGCCAACTGCCATCATCCTTTTCATCAGCTTTTTAAATATATATATATATATATATATATAATGAAAACAATCAGATTTTTGTAAAACATCACACATAGTTGCAAAGCAAATTTTAATGACAGGACTCATTGTTGTATTGTTAAAAGTAGATGCATAGCAATGAAAAGTCATGCATGACAAGTAGAAAAAATAATAAAGTCTATGCTAAACTCAATTATTATCAGAACTTACAAGACTTGGAATTATAGAAGTGACTGTTTGACTACAAGTCTATCCTTCCAAATACAATTAAAATAATAATAAAAAAGAAAGAAAGGAAAGTCACCTCTGTACCAGATGTACTAAAAAAAGAATTTTAAAACAAAGTTAGTTGTTTAAGCAACTCATCCAATTAAAGAGTCATACAGCACTTTATTTGGTTGTACATCATTAAATTACCTTCCCAATGCTCCAATGACATCTTTGTCATTTGTGCAGTGCCCTAAATCAGTTTGCAAGGATGTTACCTCAAGGAAGAAAATTAATTAAGAGCTCTTAATGAGTATAACAGCCTGTTCTTTTCACTAAGAATTTTATGATATCTTTGAATGCAATGATACAGATGGAATTTTTTTTTTAAATTGTAAAGATACAACTTATTCTACTTCATTTGTTAATTTACAGTTATTACTGGTATTGGATTAAAAAGTCAAATTGCTGAGGAAAGACACTCAGACTTAACAAAACAGTAGGTATACAAACATTCTGCAAATAAGTATTAAGCACTGACATTGGAGAGGGCACTATATAAAATTAAAATGTACAATTAAATCATTCCATTGAAATGTATTTTTTTCTCACAAAATTTATATTTGTTAATCATGAAGTTATGAAACAACTCTTGAACTCTTAGGCCATCATTTCTAAATATAATATTTTAGTTAGTTATCTATTTTTAAAATTTGCATTTAGGAAATGTAAATTTCTCATTGTATATATAAGATTTTTATATGTATATATTATGTATAAATACATATAAAGAAATAAACATATCCATGTCTATATCTTATACTTAGAATGTGAGATATATATTAGTTATATACATGTATATCTTCTAACCATGGGAAAATAGTAAATAAATATTTGTGCCTTTTAAGAAGAAACATTTTCACATTTCTATTAGGCTCTTCTGGGGTTATCTACAACACCAAATGCTTGTATTTACAACCCCAAATATTTGGTCAGCAACAAGAGATTATAGCAGGCCCAATATGTCTACTTCAGTTTACTGTGGGGGCATTTTATGATAAATGATTATCACAAAATCTTCTACTTTGTAATTTGGAACCACCAACATATAGGTAGAGACCTATATTAAAAGATCTCTGAGACAATTGCATAGTAAGTTTTGTCTCTTTTAACTGGTATGTCAGTTTGTTATGTAACCCAGAAAAACCATGTCCTTTTTCCTGAGCAAATCTGGTGGGGGCAGCCATATTTCTTTAATCCTGATTCAATATTTTTGGGTGGAAACTTTGATTCGATTGTTTTTATGTAGATATAACCACCCAGGTGTGGGTGTGGTCTTTTGGATAGATGATGTGACTCTGCCCATTCAAAGTGGGACTTGATTAAATTATTAGAGTCTTTAAGAGAGCACACGGAAAGGGAAAGAGCTCTCAGCTAACAAAGACGTTTGGAAATGCAGACATTTGGAAATGCAGAAGCCCCATCATGCAGTTGCTTTAGAGCTGAAAGAGACACAGACATTTAGAGATACTTAGAGTGCTGACAGAGAAAACAGATGCTTAGACATGGGCAGAGCCCAACAGACGTCTCCACGTGCCTTCCCATGTGATGCTAAGCAAGCCAGAACCCAGTGTTTTGCCCCAGAGGAGCTAAGTCTAGGCCCACAGACACTTGCCGAGGAAACCACTGGCATCAGAAGCTGGAAGCAACGGAAGTGAGAACAAGGAACAGCAGAGTCAGCCACATGCCTTTCCATGTATACAAACATTGACAGGATATCTTTCTCTGGATGCCTTGGTTTGTAGCCTTAGCACTGTAAACTTGTAACTTAATAAATTTAAAAGCCATTTTATTTCTGGTATATTGCATTCTGGCAGTTTTAGCAAACCAGTAAACTGGTGAATCCTGATCTTCATTTTCCTCCTTGTAGGCATAAAATTATTGCCAAAAAAATGTTGAAATAATTTGACGAAGAGCTAGTACCATTGAAAAGCATCATCCTACCTCTGTGGCCCATTAGCTAGAGAGTATATCGAATGCAGTGAGCCCTCATTTTTAAAATGGGGATTGTGCTGAAGATACTTCTTAAATTCTGTGTTTGCTTCTGCAATCCTGACCAGGATGAAAAGGGGAAAGAGTTGCTACTCTGTTAATGTAGAATTTTCTGCCACAGTATTTTGTTTTGTCTTCCATGATAGAAATGAGTCTAAAGACCTATACAATGTGCTATGATTAGTTTTTAATCATTAGACTACAGCCTATGGACTGGCTGCTAGGTTTTTGCTTTGTTTTGTTTTGTTTGCTTGTTTTGTATTACAGAAGATGTAGATTTATAGAAAAATCATGCAGAACATAGCGTTCCACTATATCCCCCTCACCCAGTCTTTCCTATTAGTGACACTTTACATAAGTGTGATAATTTTGTTGCAATCAATGAAACAATATTAAAATTCTACTGACCATAGTCCATAGTTTACATTAGGGTTCACTATTTATGTTGTACAGTTCTATGTTGTCTTTTTAAAAAAATATATATATTCTGGTAACATATATATAACCTAACATATCCCATTTACCCACTTTCAAATATAAATTTCAACGGTCTTAAATATATTCATGATGTTTCAAAATACATAGACTAGATAACAAATAAATGCATAAATGCTTTACTTTTTACTGAAGTACAATTTCTCTACAAGATATATAATATGAATATTGTAATTTCACCTCTTTTCTGCCTATTTAAGAGGAAAATTACCTTTGTAACTCCCTGTTCCTCTACCTCCCATAACCCCTGCTCCACACACACAAACATAGAAATGAAAACAGACTTGCAAATGAGAAATTATTGGGAAATATGAAAAGAACCAGATAAGAGAGAACAAAAGGCCATCTAAATTCCAGTCTGAGAAGGGGACTGTTGAGGTTCTTGTCCAGTAGCTTCAGAGTGCTTTCTACTTAATTTAATTTAATTATCAAGCCATGACTTTTCACATTGAAGCCAAGTACAGAAATGTCTGAAACTGGATGATTAATGTTGCATCAATTTATCTTTCGTTTTTTTAAGAAATTTTATTTTGGTATAGTTTACATATACTAAAATTCACCAATTTTATGTTTTCTGTTTGATAATTCTTGACAAATTAGAGGGTAATGTTCCTTCTTCATAATCACGATATTGAGCATTTCCAACACCCCAGAAGTTCTCTTGATTTTCAACGGAGACAAGTCCCCCCCTCCACCAGAATTTCTGGAAACCATTCATCTGCTTTTTGATACCATAGTTTTGTGTTATCTGGGCTTTCACACTGGTGGAATCACGCAATATATATTCTTTTGATTTATTTTGTTTTCTCCTTTTGCTTGGTAAAACTGTCTCTGAGATCCATCCATGTTGTTTTTTGTCACAGTAATTCTTTTGTTTTTATTATGGAGTAGCTTTTTCCCTGCATGTTAACATATGACATTTTGTTTTATTTATTCACCACGTGGTAGAAATTTGGCTTGTTTCCAGTGTTTTGGCTACTATGACTCAAGTCTCTGTGAGACTTCAGGTACAAGTCTTTGTATGGATACAAATTTTAATTTTTAAGCAAACTCTTAGGTGTGGGACCCCTGAATCATATGGTATATATGGGTTTTACTTAATAAAACAATGGCCAAAATGGTTTTCAAAATGGCCATATCATTTTTCAACCCCGTACCATCAAAGTGGGAGGGTTCTATTTGTTTCACTTCCTCATTAATAGATGTTTTGGGTAAGCTTTATAATTTTAGCCATTGTGGTGCATGTGTATGTCACTGTAGTTTAATTTGCGTAATCACAATGAACAATAGTCTCGTCCACCTTTTAATGCACTCATTTCCCATTGGTATATCACTTTGTAGAATTGTCCATTCAAATTAACAATTTTTTTTATTAATTGTTTTTTTTTTGCCCATTTAAAATCAGACTACTTGCCTTATTATTGAATCAAAGGAGTCCTTCAAGAATTCTGGATGGAAACCCTTTATCACATATGCTGATTGCAAATGTATTCTCCACATAAGTGTGTTTTATTTTTCTTAAAAGTAATTTTTAAGAAAGATCGGATTATACTTTTGCTTTTTCTTTTATGGGTCACGGATTCATGTCTAACTAAGAAATCTTTGTCTATTCCAAGTTCACAGACATTGTCTCCAGTTTTTTTTTATGACATTTTAATGTTTCACATTTATGTCTATGATACATTTTGAGTTATTTTTCTATACAGTGTAAAATAATTATCAAACATCATTTTTTTGGATATGCATATTTTTTTCTAGTACAATTGGTTGGAAGACTATTACTTCCTAATTTTGTCAGCTATGTGAAAAAAGTCTGGATTCTTTGTTTTCTTCCATTGGCCTGTGTGGATATTCTTATGCCATTACTATATTATTTTTCATGGGGTTTTAGAATAATAGTTGAGAGTATCAGATTTACATCTCTACCATTGCCTTGGGCACCAAAAGTCTCTTTCACTAAGTTCTAAAGAATTTTTTTAAATAGTAAAACATTATTTTACCCAAATATGCCTCTGCCAGCAAATTCAAAATTTCATCGCTATAATTTCTCCTTTGCCTAAAGAATTTCCGGTAGCATTTCTTAATATGAAAGTCTTCTAGTGATGAATATTCTCAGCTTTAGTTTTTCTTAAGATATTTTATCTTACTTTCTCTTTTGAACTGTATTCTTTCTGGGTGTAGAATTCCAAGTTGACAGGCTTTCTTTTGTTTTCCTTTCAGTGCTTTAAAGATTTTGTTCCATTGTTTCTAGCCTGCACTTGTTCTGATATGAAATATGTCATGATTATGCATTATACTACTTTGCATAATTTTTTTTCTTTATCTCCGGCTGCTCTATTTTTTTTCTCCTTATTACTAGTCATATGAACCTTGATTGGAATGCAGTGCTTTAGTTTTCTTTATGTATATTGCAGTTGCTTTTTTTAAAATCTTCTTAAATTTATTGTGCTATATTTTAATCAGTTTTGGAAAACTTTTGGTAGTCTTTCTTCAAATATTTTTCTTTCCACCACATTCTTTTCTGATTCCAGTTACAAATATTTCAGAGTGTTTGATATTGTCCCATGAGCCAGTGATGTGCTCTTCATTTTTTTCCAGTATTTTTTTTCTTTTTTTACTACTTTTGGATCGATTCTAATGACATTTTCAATTTTGTTGAAATTCTGCTGTGGGCATTAATACCGACTGGTATAGTTTTTATTTCATATATGTATATTTCCTCTTTATAACTGTTATTTCTATTTTATCATTCCCTTTTCCCATCTCATTATATTCATGTTTTCCTTTACCTTCTGAATACATGAACCTTATGCTTTTTACAGAAAATGTGTATATGTTGTTGACTTTGTCCAGTCTCAAGTTGATTGAAAGCATTTTGAGGTATGTTATTTCTTAGTGGTAACTGACAAATTAAATAAATGGCATCTTAAAATCTAATTTCCACCTGGGTTCGATTCCCAGTGCCTGCCCATGCAGAAAAAAAAAAATCTAATTTCCTTCTTAAGTTTTAGTCTATTTAATGGATATTTTCTTACAGATAGTATTTTTTTCTCTTAACCCAGATGTCTCCAGGTTTCCAAAATGAAAACAGGAACTAACACAATACTTCCAGCCACCTGAGATGAGAATGGCCCCTAATTGTTTTTATCCCTTTCTGGGATTCCTTTCGTTTTCTGATTATTACAATGATAAGCAGAAGGAAAAAAAAATGCATGGAACATATCTTTTAGAATTTTTTGTCTCTCTCACTCTCTATTGACCACTTTTTCTACAAGTAATGGGCCATATTTCCTTTATCTTTTACGTATCTGTTTTTTTTTTTTCCAGTTGAATTTGAGACATTGCAAATTCTGTATGGGACACTTTACTTATATATTTTAAATAGTTTTGGACATTTAAGTTTTTTTGGAAGTATGTGGACCTCTGTTTTGTGAGGACAAGTCCAGAGCAGCCTCAGTTGGTTAGGTAAGCCACAGTTTGTACTGCCACAGAATACTAAGGCAATTCTCTCCCAAGGTTTCAGCCAATGTCATGTCTCTTACACACAGTCTTTCCAATAGGAACAGTAACTATTTCCTGCCTCATCTGAATCCAGAAACTGCGATGACAACACAATTTCCTGATCTCAGGTTGTTTCCTTGTACCTGCACACATGAGGTCTTGGTCAAAGACTTGAGAGCACGCTTATATATCACACAAACTTTCGTTCTCTGTGCTGATATCTCTGCATCTGTTTCACCCCCACATACAAGATGCATTTGGGTTTCCCAGCCTCTAACATCTGCCCCGTCGACTTAGAATGACCCCAGCATTCTGTTTGGTTCCCCCTCCATGTATTGTGGACTGACCATTGCCAGCAGGTGTAATCTGATGAAATTGTAAAGCCCACTTTGTTTCCATCTGTCGGGATCATAGTCTTGTGTCACCTGTGGTCCATTACTTGAAAGCTGTTATTTTCCAAGGTTTTTTGTCCTGTTTTCTAGCAGTTTAAGATGGGTAAATAAGTCACTGCTTTTGTTTATATTTGTTACATTTCCATTTTTTATTTTTATTCTTGTGTATTTCTCCAATTACTAAAAAAAATTGGTCAATAAAGATGAAACTAGAGGCAAATGAAAACATAGGAATTAAAAATTAGAATAACAAATATACGTATTGAAATATTTCTCTCTCTCTCTCTATATATATATACATATCAAACTAGGCTTTGGACCTACCTTTGCAGGGGGATTTGAATCTAAAAGTGTAACTGTTTTAACTAAGCAATCTTTGCCTTTGAAAAAGGGGAAAGAATGCAGAAATTCTGTATCTTTGAAAAAAGAGATCTTCTTAGTAGTAGAATGCAAATTGCCAGAACAAATATCAAATACTTCTAGTAAAAATTTCTGAGTTTTGTTTCTAAGATAAAATAGAAACAGAGTTGCTTAATTAATTACCCATTTTATGAGGAGATTGAACATCTATCATAAAATTGATGAAAAGAATTATGCTTTCAGCTTGGAAAGGAAACAAAAATTTTATTGTGAAAAAATATCTTCAGCAAATGGCATTATGGCCCATCCTATCATTTCTATGGCATGCAATCTGTAAGAGCAATTACTGATGCATGCATGACCAAATACATATTTTGCTTTATAGTCAGTTTAAACATCTGATGTGTAGAATACAAACCAATTCCTGGCCTAAGATTGGTAAATATATGCAGTCAACGTGTGTGATGATTGTATTTTGACTCTTATCTGTGGACATCCATTCTACTGGGAGTGTTGGGGGTAGAGTAATTCCAGTTAATTGAAGAGCATTTTATGAACTATTATCTGGATTTCAATGGGTCAGTACTTATAGAGTATCAACTACATGTAAAACAGAAAGAGTTCTACTATGCAAATAAAAATGCAGTTAAATGTCTGCTCAACAGTTCTTTATTCATAGAAAACAATTATTTCTCAATCTTGTTGATTTGGTGGTAATGGAAATTTTAGGTATTTTTAATATGAACAAATAGTCTCTCCTGTGTTGCAGGAAAAGAAAAAAGAAATATTTGACTTCATTTGTTTTTTACTTGGATGCATAATTGATTTGGAGAAATTAGGTGCACACACTATTAAAATGGGGAAAAAGATAGCAAAAGATGACAGCAGAAACATCTTGTCTCTCTAATGATACTTCTAAAAATTGTTTCAACTATTTTGAATGGGTTTCTCAAGTGGCATGTCTCAAAAATATATGCAGTGCCTTAAATAGGTGGGACCTATTACTTTAATAAGTTGTGGAGAGAAATACCAAGGATATGTGTGTGCCATATCAAAACATGAAGTACTAGTTTTCTGGGCTGTATAAAATGAGGGAGGACGCAGGATGCACCCATGCTGTCTTCCGAATTCAAACAGTCAACCTCCATGTTGTACCGCTCTTACACCCAGATATTAAATAATATAAAGTAATGGACACACCAATTGATGCTTAATTCTGTCTTCACTAAGGAATACTCTTAAATTTCTTGATTCGTATTCAATCTGAAAATTAAAATTAAAGACTATCATATATATATTATTTATGATGACCCACAATTTGAGCATAGGATTATCTGATTTATTATAATAAAGACTAAGGAAAGAAAAGAACTAGATGTCAAAGTGACCAACAAATCAATCTATCCATAATTAAAACATATATCCTTTTTACTATATAGAGCAATTTTTCAAATTAGTTTGTGTTGATTTTCTAAATAAAAATCAATGAATAGTAATCAATGAATAAGAACACAAGCTGAATGCTACTACCTGAAAAATCCCAGGGATGGGATCAGACAACGAAAATAGAAAGCCTTTTTAGTGTAATTACAATTTTGCTGACTTTCCTTCACCTACATACCATCATTAGACACAAAGACATATTTGATCCTAACTGGAGAGGTATCTATGAAGCCGCACAAACTTTTCAACATAAATAATAGCAAACTACTATTGAAAATATGAATATATAATGTTCCTCTTTATGTGAATTGAAAATTTCATTTCTGATTCTATTTTTGTGATGCCAACACTTTCTGTTCCTGTGCAAATTAATTGGATATGAATTGGATTTAAAAATTATGGTAATAATAAATCAGTGTTCAGTCATTTCAAAATAATTGCTTAGGATCACATTTACTAAGTAAATAATTTATTGTTGTTTTATTTCTCTAAATGCTGTGGGAAGATTTTTCTCTTGGGAATGTATTGGTTATTAGTGTGTCTTAACAATAGAAATGTGATGTGCCTAATTATTTTTCTAATGTTTTAATAGGGTCACAGTTCTTCCTTTGAATTGTCTAGAACTTTTAAGCTTTGACAAATGCTTACAAATGAAATAAAAGTTATGAGTTTTCTACTATAATTTATTTTCCATAATAATTTCAAGTGCATTCCAGGATGAATTTTAACAATTATGATATCTTATGTTCTTATTCTTCCAAGGTTACAGATATGCCTTGACTTTTTATGTTTTATTATTAACTAATAATTTATTTGAATGAATAAATCATTTAAAATAGAAAAAAATCTGAGGAAATTTGTTATTGGTTGCTATTTGGACCTGGATTTATGCCATAACCCTTGGTTTGGAATGCAGGTAAAATTTCTGCTTTAAGGGTATTCAGCCTCCAGAATAAAATAAAGCAATTCACAGAATTATAGTACTCAATGAACTCTACTTAAACCATGGAATGTAATTAACAGTAAAATTATAAAAATGTGCTTTTGTCAGTTGTAACAAAAGTTCCACACCAATGCAAGGTGTTAATAATAGGATGGCATATAGGAACCCTGTATTTTGTGCATATGTGTTCTATAAACCCACAACTTCTCTAATAAAGAAAACTAAAAAAGAAAAGGACAAAGAAACTGGGGGCTCCCAGACCAGGCAATCATTTGCACCTCCTAGGAGGCTTTGAAAAATCCTGACTCCATTTCCAGATGTACTGAATCAGATTCTCATGGGGGTGGGGCTCAGGGAACTGTTTAAAAACACTCCCCCACCTCAGGTGAATCTGATGTTGGGCTAGGACCATGGACTCTGCTTTTAGACAAAAGCTTAGTTGAACCATATTTTAAAGAAAAGTGGGTTGCTCAATGTGAGGGTCTCCTTTTGATGAAGGATTTTTGTCTTTGAGACATTTGACACTTCTGCTGGGTAGAATTTACAATGTTTTGGGGATTCATCTCACAAGAAACCTTTTTGCAAGTCTCAAGTTGGCTATAAAAAACAAAACTAAATTAAAAATAAGTAAAATCAAATTTTATTCAGTTAAAGATGAGGAATAACCAATCCAATTAATAAATCACAAATAGTAAAATGAAACAAACAACCAGCAGCAACAAATGAGAAATATTCTAAATGTTTGAAAATGGCATAATAAAAATGGAGAAAAGATATCTGCTCCTGCAGCAGTGTGAAAATAATTTGAGTAACAATTACTCTTTTTTTTTTTTTAAATGACCACCAGTTTATACGGAAAAGGAATAGAAGTCTGTGAGAATGAATAAAGCTCAATGCTTGGCAGACAATGTGAGAAAGAACTTCCCTGGAGGCAGGAGGCTGCATGCGCAGGTGAACACTGGTCTCCCACTGGTCATTGTCCACTCTTGTCACTGAGATCTTAGATCAAATTTCAACTCCTCCAAGAGACTTTTTCTGACCACCTATTTATGGCTGTCCCCACTCTATAAGTCTATTATCTTTCTTATGGAATTTACTACTCTCAAAACACATTTTAATTAGCATGTGTCTCTCTCTCAAAAAATAGAAATGGAAGGAGCATAAGGAACATGTTCATCCTATTTACCCCCATATCATCAGCACTTAGAACTCTGCACAAAGGTTGATTGCTGCATCATTTTTGCTCAGTGTCAGGGCCCCCTTCCCTTTGGATGTATAAATACTCCCTCCTTCATTAGTACAGGCATCTCTCCTTTCCCATGCAAAGTGGGGCATTCACATGTGGAGACACCAGCCATTGACCCTGACCCAAGCAGTTGTCCTGTTGTGCTCTCCAGGAGACACATGATAGGATCCCTTCCCCTGCTCTTTTGAACCTTTTGTGCTATGTAAGTAATAAAGCAGTCTTGTGCTGGAAGCTTCTCTTGGACCTGAGCCTGTGTTCCCATGGTGCACCATATAGCAACTTGCTCCACATTAGCCTCATCTTAGTTGTTACATTTCTCAGACTTTCCTTGATTTTATTACTTTGACAGTTTTGAAGACTACTGATCAGATATTTCATAGAATGTTCCTTAATTGTGATTTATCCATTTTTTTCTCATGATTAGACTGGTATAATGTGTTTTGGGGAGGAAAACCACAGCATTAAAGTGCCATTTTCATCATATCATACCATGAGTATGTAGTGTCATGATTTATTATTGCTGATATTGCCTTGATCATCAGGCTCACAGTGTTTCAGCTCAGTCCAATGTAAAATTATGGCCCCCACCTTACCATACTCTTTGGAAAGAAGTCATGGGTTGCAGCCAACACTGTTTGAAATGTGGGGAATTATGCTCAACTTCTCTGAGGGTGGAGGTTCTAAAGAAATTATTTGAAAGACCTCCACACAGATTTGTCTCTTTTCTCCCAGTGTTATTTACTTATTGAAGTTTTATGTATATCAGTATGCATATATGGATAATAAGTTTATACCATAGGTTATAACTCAGTGCTACCTTATTATGTTATTTAGACTGCTCCAACTTTACCCATTTTAGTCGGTCCCTTTGTCCCATTAACTTACTCCCATCATTATGCTTTATTTATTTATTTATTTTTTAACCTTTGTTGAGTCCTTCAATATTGCTGGCACTTCAAGATGCTCCATGCTCATCTTGATCATTTCCTGTCACAGCCCTAGAATCAGATATCTCTCCAAGGAGGCTTTATTGTTGTTGGTTTACGGTGTAAAATCCAAAATCCGCATGATAGGTGTGCTTATTACCAGTTGGGAGTTATTATTTCTATGCCCTCTTAGCTACAAGCACAATGACATATGTATGTATATTAATCTCTCTATGATAATTTCTACATGTAACCATCTGTGTCTATATTAAGCTAAACATGAATTCATACAAATCTAGTTTAATACCACAGGAATTATTTTATCCTTCTCTTGCTTACCTCCATTTCTTTTTGTGTCTTGATATTTCATTTCTTTTTATTATTAAATAATATCCCATATATAGCTGAACCATAGTTTATCTATTTGTCTATTAAAGGGCATCTTGGTTGCCTCCAGATTTAATCAGTTATGAATAAAGCTTCCATAAACATTTGGATGGAGTTTTCTGTGTGGACGTAAGTATTCAAATCAATTGAGTAAATACCTGGCAACATGATTACCAATTGCATGGTGAGACTAGGTTCAGCTTTGTAAGAAACTGCCAAAACTCTCCTCTAAAGTGGCTTTATCACTTTTTACTACCACCATCAAAGATTGAGAATTCTTATTGCTCTGCATACTTACCAATGGTTTTTGGAGTTTTTAGACAAATTAGTTGGAATACAATAGTATCTCATATTAATTTGTAATTCTTTAAAGACAATAATGGTGAGCATCTTTTCATAAGCCTATTTGCCATTAGCATACATTCTTTGATAAAGTGCTGTTCAAATTTTTTGCACATTTAAAAATGTTTGCCTGCTGTCATTTTTGTTGGGTTTTAAGAATTTAATGCATATTTGAATACAAGACATTTATCAGATTTTTCTTTTGCCAAAATTGTCTCCCAGTCTGTGACTAGTCTTTTCATTTTCTTTACATTGCCTTGGGCAAATAGTTCATTTTTTAAATGTTAATAGCTTTCAGCTGATCAATTGTTTAATACTTTAGGTGTTGTCAAAAAAACTCATTGCTAAGCGCATGGTCACCCAGATTTTCTTCTATATGTTCTAGCAGAGGTATTAGAGTTTTGTATTTTACACTTAGGTCTATAATCCATTTTAAGTTAATTTTTGTGAAAGATATAACGGTTGTGTCTGGATTCATTGTTTTGTTTGTTTGTCTTTTCTTTTCTTTTTGGCATATGGGCACTAAATTTTAAGAGCACTATTTGTTGAAAAGATTATCCATGTTTCCTTTTCTTTTTGCTAATGTTCAGCTGATTATTCTTTGTGTGTGTCTGTTTTGGGAATTTATATCCTTTTCCATTGCTTATGTGTCTACTCTTCTGCAAACACTATTTGGGTTGAGTACTTAGATATATAATAAGTTTCAGTTTTGATCTTCCTCTACACTACTGGATTGGAGATTGTGGTTTGGATATTATGAGGCATTGATTTACTTGTGTCTTTCCAAATGGTTAAGCTGTTTCTCAGCTATATTTTTCAGTCATATCTTTCCTTTAATTTAAGATGATATTTTTGGCATATTAAAATTTAAAATGTACTTGGATCTGTTTCTGGATTTTTAGTAATTATCACAGTGCTCTGTCTGTACCACAATGTTTTAATTAGAGATGTGTTATAGCATATTTAATGTCCAGGATTTTTTTTTATCAGTTAGTGTTGTTGTTTTAGTGCTTTCTTAGTGAAATAACAGAATATTTACTCTTCCATAGGAAACAGAGTCTCAAATCTTCTACATTCACGAAAAAGCTTATGAGTATTTTCATTGTGATTGTGTTAAATTTGTAATTAACCTAGGGAAAAGACTGACATATTTAAGATGTTGAGGCTTCTAATTGAAAGGAAGGATGGTTTTTCTTTGTTCGTACATTCTTTTTATGTTCTTTAAGAGTATTTTAATATTTTCTCACATGAATGTCACGTATTTTGTGGTATTTATTTCTAAATATTTGTATATCTTGTTATTACAGAAAATGAGTTTTTTTAGTAACTGTGTAAATGAAGGCTATTTGTTTTTGCAAGTTAAGGTTTCAGCCTGCTATTTTACTGAATTATTTTACTGTTTGAGTTAGTTTTATGTTTTGTTTTCTAGGGGTTGGAGGTCCCACAATCATTTGTAAATAGAGATAACATTATGTCTTCTTTTCCAATTTGTGTGCTTCTAAATGTTTTTCCTCTCTAATTGCTATGTTTAGTATTTCTAGTGTAACATTAGATATTAATGAAGATGTTTCCACAGATTGCAGTGTTTCTCCATTCAGCAGAATCTGACTAACAAGTTTCAAACTAATCCATGTTTAGCATTCATAGGCAATTGTTACATTAAGGAAATGAAATCCATTTTTATATTCTTGAGCTTTTTTTTCAATCAAGAATAGGGATGTCAAAAGTTTTATCAGCATCCATGGAGATAATCTTATTATTTTGTCTCCTAAATCTATTTCAATTTTATAATTTATAAATATATTTTTCTAATTTTGAACTGATTATGCAATTCTCTTTTCCACTTATTCATGGTATATAATTTTCTTACCATGATTTTGCATTCTGTTCACAAATGTCCAACTTATGAATTTTGCATCAATATTCAAAGTGATGCTATTCTCTAATTTTTTTCTTGTATTTAATCAAATGTTATGGTCAATGTTACACATGTTTTATAGGAAGAATTAGGAATTATTTACTCCCATTGTCACTATTCTGGATGGATTTATGGAATATCTGGACAATGTGGGCTTTGAAATTTTAAGGTGATTGCTCTGAAAAATCTTCTGGGACTGTATATCTAGCTTTATAACTTCCTTGTTTTCTTCTAGGGAAATTGGTTAAAATTTTCATCTCCCATAGGGTCAATTTTGGCAAACTGAATTTCTCCTAAGAAGTATCCACTCTAAATAGATTTTTGATTTTTCAAATTTCACATAGGTCTACAGTTACCTCTTATAATTTATTTAACCATGTATATATACTTATTTGTATGCAGTAATATTCAGAATTTTAAATGTACAGTTCAATGAATTTTACAAATATTTGGAGATATATAACCAAAACAACTTTAAGATATAAAACTGTTATTTCACTCCAAAAATATTATCCCATTCTGCTTTGTAGTCACCTCTTCCCTTTTATCCAAGCTACTGACAGGCACTGAGGTGTCTTCTGTCCATAGTGTTTGGGATTTTTTTCAAACTGCTATAAATATAATGAAATCAAACATACAAAGACTTTCAATTTTGAGGTTCATCTAAGCCACTCTGAGGAGAAGTTCCTCACTACTTTCATTACTGAGTAGAATTCCAATTTATGGATATATCATAGTTTGTTGTTATTTTCCTACTGAAGGATACGTTAGGTTGTTTTCTGATTTGGGTTATTATCAATTAAGCTACAATAAACATTTGCACTCAGGCTTTGGTGTCGACATAGTCTTCATTTCTTTTTGGAGTGGAATCATATCATAAGTACATACTTAACATTTTAAGACTATGACAAAATATTTTCCTAAGTGACTGTCCTATTTTACATTTCTACCAGCAACATGTGAGAGATCCAGTTGTTCCACATACTAGTCACCACTCCATATTGTCCTATGTTTATTTTTGTTGTTGTTTAATCCATTCTAATGGGTAACTAATATATTATTGTGATTTTCATTCACATTACCCTAATGATTAATAATGTTCTGCATCCTAAATGTGCTAAATTGCCTCTGTTTATCTTTCTTATGAAAGATCTTTTTAAATGTTTTGCCTTTTTAAATAATTTTGTTGTTATTTTTGGTACTATAGAGTTTTGACTATTCTTCATACTTCCAAAAACAAGTCCTTTATCAAGTTTATACTTTGTAAATACTTTCCCCCAAGATTTGGTTTGCCTTTTCAATATCTTAACATTTTCTCTGAAAGTGCAGACATTGTTGTGTTGATGAAGTCTTTGTGCCTTTTAAAATTTTTTTTTTATCACTTGTTTTTTTTCTTTCTTTTTTTTGGTGCCTTCTGAAAGAAATTTCTGCCAAACCCCAAGGTCACAAAATTTTTCCCAATTCTTTATTTTTAAAGTTTAAGTTTTACTGTTAGGTCTGATATTTTTTAATTTAAGGGTTTGGTCATTGTTGCAAGATAATGGATTAAGATCTTTTTATTGCTTGCATATTTTTGAATACTTTCTGCAAGTGTGTTTCAGTACCATTTGTTGAAAAGACAGTTCATTCTCCACTGAATTGTCTATAAAACTTTATCCAAAATCAAATTTCCGCAGAATTCTCACCTGCCATGCTGGAGACTGGGACTCAATTACCAGTGCCTGCCCATGCAAAAAAAAAAAAAAAAAAAAAATCTGTTTTCCATATATATGAAACAAATTGCAGACTTTCTATTTTCTTCCATTGATCTATAAGTCTATCATATAACCAGCACTATAGCGGATTGATTATTACTGTTTTGTAAGTTTGAAATCAGATTATGTGACTCCAATTTTTTTCCATCGGTTTCATGTTCTTTTCCACATGATATTAGATAGTTATAGTTTGCATGGATTCCTGATGGAATTTTGTTTATATCAACTTGAGGAGAATTGACGTATTTAGTAATATTTAGTCCCACTAATGAAGCTGAGATTTCTCTGCCCCTTTCTGTCTATGTGAGTAAAACATCTTTGCATCAGAACCTGTTTGAGTCATGCTTTACAAGCAGCCCTGGTATCTATATTGGAGTAGCGTGACATCTCCTTAGGTTTCTTTCCTCCTGACAAACAAAATAGAAACAATTGTTTTCTGTGTATTAATCTTAGATCTGTATTCTTTTTTGTAGAATCAATATAAATCATGATATCTGCAAACAGAGGTAAATTCAATTCTTCCTTTCCAATCTAGACAATATATATGTAGATGTGTGTATGTGTGTGTGTGTATAGTTTTGTTTTGCCTTATTTCACTGGCTAAACACTTCAGTGCAATGCTGAATAAAAGTGATAAGAATTTAGTAATTTTTGTTACTAAACTTAGAAGGAAAGCAGCAACCTTCGAAAGAAAGCATCATTAAGTAAGTTTATTGTCAGTTTGAGGAAATTTCTTAATATATATCCAGCTAGCTGATATCATGACTTAATGTTGAATCTTTTCAAATACTTTTCCAGTGTCGATTGAGGTCATTATATGGTTTATCCACTTTATTCTATATATATGGTATTAATTGTATTGTACATGGTGTTAATTGCTTTTGTTTGTTTTTTTCATCCTTAGGCTAAATCTTACTTGCTCTTGGATCTTATATGTTGCTGAGTTTGATTTGCTTTTATTTTGCCAAAAATATCTTGTACCTATGTTATTGACATAAATATTTTGTTTGGGCTTCATAGCAAGAGTTGAGAAGTATCCCTAATATTTCTACATTATTCAAGAGGTTGTTTAGAATTGATGTTATTTCTTTCTCATAAGTTTAATAGAATGCACAAATGAATACATTTCATTTAAGCTATTGAATTTATGGGCATAGTAGTTTGGTAATATTTCTTAATACTTTTTTAATGTATATTGGTAAACCATGAAAGATTCATATAGCTCAGAAGGCCATCCATGACCAATCATGGGACGTTACATATGTATCAATGTATAGATTTTTTAAATCAAGAGTTGCTTATTTTCATTGTCTTATGAATTGTTATCTCAGTGGCCTTCTTAGACAAATGTAGAACAAGGAAACAGCCAGGATTGTGGGATTAAATTGTAACCATAAAACAAAACAAAACAAAAAAGAAATATGACTAAAGCTGTGATCACAGAAAATCCTTTGTAATTAATCTGTTGGTTTTCAGAGAGAATGATGAGGGAGCAGAGATAAACCCAGATAGTCCTGAATATGTTTTTCCCTCCCCTTTCAATAGTGTAGTAAGCATAAAGCTCATCAGACTTGAGGTAGTTCATCAGAAGAATTAGCTGCTCCCAACACCCTTGGTACATGAACTTTCCTTGCCAAACATCGAGTGATACCTCCATCTCAAAATTAAAAGTCTACTTCCTTGACCAGGAAACCTTTATTTCTCCACCTTCCTCTGGCTGCTCTCTGTCTCTCTCCTGAATCTCCTATAATTACTTTAAATGCTATGAGGATTGAGTTATGTGCCTAGAGCACTTAGCACCTTCCCCATGTTTCTAGGTGGATTCTGACCATCTCCCTTTGGAATAGTGCAATATTAAAGAATTGTATGTACTCTGTTTATAATTATTTTTATAGTCTATCTTTTATTTTATACTCTGTTCATGGCTAGTAATGCATTACTGTTTGTACACCAATGTGCAAGAACTTTGCATAATGAAGAAAGACCTCATTCAGAGGAAAGTAACAAATATCTTAGTTCCTATTTTCTGTCAGAAGTGTGGGCAAAATGGTGAGACAGAATAGATGGGAATATTTAAAAATAAGTCCATGTCAACCTCAAGTTTTTTCATGTTTAAGATGAATTCTTGTTGAATGATTCTAAATGAGTATCCAAATTTGATTGAGTATGGTAAAGATCTGTATATAGAGTCAAATACTTAACAAATGGAGGGACCATAAACTTCATGTAAGCAATGATTTTTGACATGCTTGGTGGCCTCAGACCTTTATTTCTCAGTCACCCTCACCACGATTCTCTATATAACTGATGAAGAAGAATAACAAAAGATAAAACCGTGACATTACAGGAAAATTTCCAATGAAGTGTGTCTTTATTACAAAAGTTTAAGGCTTATTTTCAATCAAGTTATTTTACTATCTTTCACGACTATTCATGGACAATAAATGGGACATTTCAGAACATTTCATTAATATTTATAAGCTTTTCACATGGCTAGTTACTAACTAAAGCATTTCAATTTGTTAAACAAGAAAAGATCCAGCTATGAATTATGTACTGGTCATTCAATTTTAACAAAATGGAATAAATCAATGTTTTAGCAGTGAATGATGTACTCAAAATAGAGTCTCTGGTGATTTGGTTGCAAAACCACAAAGATTATCTGCAGAGCAGACACACATGGCTACCTACAAATTGTATTCACACTCTGATATTAATCCATTCCCCTTTCTTCACCTCTAAGCTCCTATACTCTGATAGTCTGCTGTGCTGAATCTATTCTCTGTTTTTTGACCATTTATCAGTGCTGCCTATTTTGGGGAAAATGCTCACGATTCTTCTGCTGAGACCATGAGAAGTTTCTCTTCTCTTATAACTGGAAATCATTGGAAACAAATTGGAATTTGTTGGAAATAATTGGGAAAATACTGTAGACTATCTCAGTAAATTTAAAACCCAGAACATACTGCTCTTCTTGAGAACTGGACACTGTAAACTTTATGCACAGAAATTGCGAGGGTATTTTTAAAGTAAACACTCATACAAACAAACACGTTAAACATTAAAACAATTAAAACAAATTTAAGGGGATCAAAAATTTATTTTGGGCAATGAGAATTTCAGTGGTCATGGCCTTACAATGAATTTTGATGTGAATGATATAGATGTCGTCTTAACATTGCTTCTTGTAGTAAGTGAATTACAGCATACATAAAGATATTTGTAGTTCATTAGAAAAGAATCACATTTTTTTTTATGATTACCAGGGGAATAACTCTATCAGGCAAGGTCATCAGTGAATGCTAAAAGTGGGGAAACAAGGTATCACATAGCCTCAAGCCTCATTTCACAGATTATTTGTTGTGTATAACGAAGAGATTTGTGTTCGTTATGGGGAGATTTGATGGCACAGTCTAAACTAAATGGTCAAACTTGGCATTGCCTTTATGCTTTAATACAATGGAAAGAGCCCATCACTTAAGTAGTGTTCTTGCTTGAAGTCAATAACTTAGATCTAATCTAGTGGTGACAAGTTATACGAATCCAGAATTGAATATTCTGATGGAAATTGGCCTGGGATTTTCAAAGTCAATGAAACAATGGTATTTTTCTAGATTTGTGAGACTAATAAGACATAATAACAAATGCAGTGTGTGAACTTTAAATTTATTCTGGATTGAAAAAAAACAACCAAGGACATTTTGAGGTTTTTTTTTTTGAGGGAGGATTTTTAATATGGACTAGATGTTGGATGATAGTATTGAAACAGTATTGCTATTCTTAAATATTGTAGGGTAATGTGGTTGAGAAGGAGAATATCTTTGCTTTGGTCAACATTTAGAGATGGATTGACATGATGACTTTATCCTGTTTGAATGATTTGGCAAAGGGAAAGTGTGTGTGTGAATAGATACAAAAATAGAAAGGTAGAAAAATAAAAAAGAGAGATGTCAATATAGATATAGATAAAGAGGGTTTGGAAAGATGTTAGTATCTGGAGAATCTAGGAGAAGGTTGTTGTGTTATTTACTGTCCTGTTATTTCAACTTTTCATTTTAAAATTTTTCAAAATAATTGTGAATCAATTACTGATAAATGGAACACCCATGTATGTGATTGGAACAAATTATCCTTTCAAAATTATTTTACATATGCTTTGTGCCAGAAAATACTGGTCAGAAAGTTATGAAAATAATTAAGACAAAATTTCCACTTAAGGAGAAGCAAATTTGGGGAAACACATCATTTTGAGATAGAGAAACCACAGCTATTTGTATGATCTAAGATTATGGGGAAACAGGAAAAATGCAGGGTAAAATGTAATAGATAAAATTTAAAAAAAGCAAAAGATAAGTGGAAAACTAGAAAAATATTTGCAGCCCCTATGTAATTATTAAAAACTGCAAAATAAAAAAAGAAAGAAAAGATGGCTCTTAACACATGGGCAAACATGCTCAAACCTACTCATAATAAAAGGAGCAAAGGTTAAAGGACACGAGACAAAATTCTCTATCTCCCAGATTAGTAGAAATCAATAAGCTTCTTAACACACTGAAAGCAAGAGTGTGAGAAGATAAACACTCTGCTATAGTATTTATGGTATAGAATAGTGAAATCTTTATGAAGAATAGTTTGGCAAACGATATTTATCAACGCCCTTTAACTCAGCAATTCCTCTTCTAACAATGTCTACTGTGGATGCACTCACAAATTTATCCTATCGATGCACTCATAAATATGCAAAATGGCCTTGATAGAAAGATATTATAGCAGCATCGTTGTAATGTAAAAAGATTGGAAACAACCTTAATATCTCCCAACAGGAGACTGGATAAATGAGATCTGGTGTATTCGTTTGAATGATTATTATGTTGTTCTTAAAATGTACTGATTTCCTGATATGGAACCACACAGGAAATAAGAAATAAGTTTTGGCTTCACTTTGTCCCCACAGATACACAAATGGAATTTAAAAATCAAGATACAGAGTATGTTGAAATTTGTTTAATGATCATCAAAGGACACACACACACACACATACACACACGGACAAACACATGCACACACTCATCTAATGTATTAAATAAACATGCTATGTCCCCTGCAAAGTGTTGAAGAATTAGGCAATGAAAGTAACTCTGTAGGGAGGATATGTATCACTAGGAAAGAGATAGAAGAGAAGCATGCTTTTCACTAGATTTTTTTTTTATTATTTTCAAATACTTTAAAGTTTACAAGACAGTTACAAAAAAATAATACAAACCCAATACAGAGAAGTTCCAGAGAGCCAGATCCACCCATTTCAATACTTTGGCACATTTGCTGCATAAATCTATCTGTCTATCCATGTATCTATTTAACCATCTGTCTATATGTCTCTCTGTCTATCGGCATATTAATTAATCTTTTTTCTGAACACTTGGGAGCAGACGGTACACATGAGCCTTTTATTAGTCAGGGTTTCCCAGGGAAACAGAAACCAATAGAAGATATGTATGTGGATATATATATTTTATATATTAATATATTAATTTAAACATTTAAAGAATTTAACGATTATGAGACTATTTTAGGAATTGACTCATGCAACTGTGGGAAGTAAGTAAAAAAAAATCCGTAAGGCAGACCACAAGCTGAGAATTCTGATGAAGCTTTCAATGAGTTCCCTTGAAAAAAGCTGACTGGCTCAAGTAAATATAGAAATTCTTTCTGACTGCTGAAATCATCAATTCTCCCTTTAAAGCCTTCAGCATATTGGATGAGATTTTTCTCATTGATGAAAACGATCTTCTATTTTGATTGCAGTTGTAACAGTCATTGATGCAATTGACTAATAACTTAAATCCATTGAATACTCTCACTATAACTTGCTTAACTGAACAACTATTCACCAACCTAGCCAAGGTGATGCATGAAATTAACCATCACTATGTACTTTCTACATGTAAATTTTTTGAGAAAAAGAATAATCACTTATGTAACACTTTAAATGCATGCAGTTATCAAGTTCAAGAAACTTAACGTCGATTAAAAGCTTACAATCTATATTCCAGGATATATTCCATTAATGCTTTTTGAACCTTCCCCTCCCCCTTGATAGATCCCATCCACAATCATGTATTAGAATTGTCTTTGACTCTTTAGTTGATATTTCTTTTTTGGGAAAGCAGAAACATATATACAGTGAAAACTTTCCTATCTCAAACACTCCCAAACATACCATTTAATGGAATTAATCACATTGACAATACTGTAGCACCCCCACCACTTCCAAATACCAAAACATTCACTTCTTCCTAAACAGAAACCCTGCCATGATGATGTGTTAAATCCCCCTTCCTTCTGGCCCCAGCTCCTGGCAAATTGTACTCTTAAGTTTTTGCCCCTGTGGTCCTGAATATTCTCCAATATTTTCTTCATACTTACCGTGAGGCTTTACTGTAACATCCTACATCTATAACAATATTGTTTAATATGGTAGCATACATAAACTTTGTTCCTATACTCTGTCTCCCTGTTTTATGCAGTTCTCTTCCCAGGAGAAAGACAAACCACTGATTCATAATTACATTTTACATGCTTGCCTTTTAGATCCTGGAGGAAGTAAAAAGTGGAGTTAGAAACCAAAAACCCAATACTACTGGCATTTACATTTACCCATGATGTTACCCTCACTGGAGAGCTTTAGTTGTTCAGACAGCTTTGATCTATTGTCCAGTGTCCTTTCCTTTTGACCTGCAGAACTCTCTTTAGCATCTCTCAGAGGGCCAGTCTATTGGTGTCAAACTCCTGTTTTTGTTTATCTCAGAATGACTTACCTCTCTCCTTTTTTGAAAGGACACTTGCCATGTTCAGAATTCTTGGTAGGCATTTTTATTTTCTTTTCACATGTTAAATATGTCATACAGCTGCCTTCTTACCTCCCCGGTTTCTGACAAGAGATCAACACTTAATATTATTAAGTCTGCCTTGTATGTGACTGTTCTAGTTTGCTAGCTGCCAGAATGAAACACACCAGAGATGGATTGCCTTTTAATAAAAGAGGATTTATTTCACTAGTTCTTCAGAGAAAAAGCAGCTAACTTTCAACTGAGGTTCTTTCTTGTGTGGGAAAACACAGGATGATCTCTGCTGGCCTTCTCTCCAGGCCTCTGGGTTCCAACCACTTTCCCCGGGATGATTTCTCTCTGCATTTCCAAAGGCCTGAGCTGAGCTGTGAGTGCTGAGATAAGGTATGCTGAGCTGCTTGGGCTGTGCTACTTTGAGTCTCTCATTTAAGCACCAGCCAATTAAATCGAACATCATTCATTGCAGCAGACACGCCTCCTAGCTGACTGCAGATGTAATCAGCAACAGATGAGGTTCAAGTACCATTGGCTCATGTCCACAGCAATAGAACTAGGCACCTTCACCTGGGCAAGTTGACACTTTAACTACCACAGTGACCTATTGCTTCTCTCTTGCTGCTTTCAGAAATCTCTCTTCATCTTTGCTATTTGATGGTTTGTTTATAATATGCCACAGTGTGGTTCTATTTGGTTTTTTTAATGAGCACTTTGGATGTGTATAGTCATGTCTTTTGTTAAGTT
Organism: Myrmecophaga tridactyla; assembly: GCA_004026745.1. Taxonomy (NCBI): domain Eukaryota; kingdom Metazoa; phylum Chordata; class Mammalia; order Pilosa; family Myrmecophagidae; genus Myrmecophaga; species Myrmecophaga tridactyla. The sequence goes on along the minus strand of PVIY010009522.1, from coordinate 2,976 downwards.
TGGGGAGTTTTCAGCTGCTATTTCTTTGAATATTCTCTCTGTCCAGTTCTATCACTCTTCACTTTCTGGGACAATAATGTGTGCATATGTTGGTATGTTTTATGGTGCCTCATAGGTTCCTTAGGCTCTTTTTACCTCATTCTTCTTTCTACTCCTTATGCTGTATGTTTTCAATTGTTTTACCATCAAGTTTACTGATTCTTTCTTCTATAATGCCAATCACTTGAACTCATCAAGGGAATTTGTAATTTCTGTTACTGTGGGCTTACTCTTTGTTTGGTTCCTTTTCATAATTTCCATCTCCCTGTTGATATTATTTTTGTGTTTACTATTGTTTTCCTGATCTTATAGTTTTATCCATGTTTTCTTTTAGCTTTTTGAGCATATTTAGGAACATTCTATCAAATCTGCTTGGTATGTCCCAGATCAGATCTTCTTCATTGATGGTTTCTAATTCTTTAATCTCCTTTGCCTAGACTGTCATTTCCTGTTTCTTTGTATGTTTTGTAATCTTTTATTGAAAACTGGTCATTGTGATTTATTAAGTTGTTATCACTGGAAGTTAGACTCTGAGCTATCTATTGTTTAAGTTTGTATTGAACTAGTGTCATGACAGAGCTTTCTTTGAATGTCAGGAGCTAACAAGAGGAAGGAGGAGGAGTAGGAGAAGTGTGAAGAAGAGGAAGAGTGTGAGGAAGAGGAGGAGGAGGGGACAGAGGAAGAAATGAAAACACCTCTCTCATTTTATGCAGATTGACTTTAGGGAGTGCTCTTCTTCACAGCTTATCTATGAATTTAGAAAATAGCTCCAGGCCCAAGCGCAGAGGCCAGCCCTTGTCCTTGGTGCTGATAATTCTAGTCTTGGGCATGCACTTGTGGCCCTAGGAAATCCTCTGAGCATGGATATGAACGTGCTCAGTTGGAAACAGTTTCCTCATGATACTGGGCACTGCACTATATGTCCTACAACCAGCAGTCCCTTGCCCCAGGCAACCATGACTTGCCTGATTTCCCACAGAATCCTGCAGGAGAGCTCTCTGAGCTACCTTCTACCACAGAGCAAGTTCTGGGATGGCAGGTCCCTCAGGCCATCACCAGACAGATTGGGCCAAGCAGCCTTGCTCCCAGCATGAGAGTTACTCGGCCCCTTCCAAAACTAGGAACAGAGACCCTACTGGGAGTACAGGCAGGCTCTGCACCACCACAAGGGTGTGGGGGAGGGGCCAGCCAGATCACTACAGGAACCTACTATTTTTTTTTGGTATACTGTATAGCTGGGGTCACATTTCATTCTTTTTCCATGTGAGTATTGCAACACCATTTGTTGATTTTTTTTTTTTTTTGGAAGCACATGGGCCGAGAATCAAATCCAGTTCTACCACATGGCAGGCAAGAATTCTACCACTGAAGCACCCTTGCACCCACTTTATCCTACTACTTTTAAGGTGCATTTTTCTTTGTTTATTGCTGACCCTTATACTGCAGTCCTTTAACTGTTTTCTGGAGCTCTGAGAAAGATAGAAAGATCTTCCAGACATTTGCTGTTTATTCAAACTTACTGGATCCCTTTTTACACAATTAAATGAGCACAAAAGACAAATGCAATTCTCAAGAAAATATTTGTGACACAGAATGATCAAACGATTTAAAAATTCACATTTCAAAAGCAATTAGAAATGAAAAGGGAAAAAGAATGCCCAAGTCAAAAATAGGCTAAAGAAAAGAAAGGGTAACTCACTGAGAAAATAAAAAAGGCCATTAATAATAGAAACAGATCATTCTCTATAGTAATATATATGTGAACTTGCTCTACTTCTTTTTACTTATCCAATTCTGTTTTACATTTGAAAAATGCTCACTCTTTATCATGATATTAAATTCTATGATCCTGTGTTTAAATTACACATCACTTTTTTAAAAATCTGAGCATTTTCTTCCTGAAAGTTGTTCTATTTTCATAGATCTTGAAAAACAGAAGTTGTTCATTTCCCAAAAACTATCTCCTATTTCTTTATGCCCAGATGCTTCAGAAATATATTATTTCACCCAATTCTTCAGGGCAGATCCATTCTCTGTCCTGCAGTTTTTCTGCTTTCTTATTTGAAAGCCTCTCTCAGCTTGTCCTGTTTGTTGTGTGTGCCCTCGCCTGTGAGACCTGTGGAACTTTGTCAGGTCCTGTTTTCCCTAAAGAGTGCCTGAATTCATTAAAGTGTTTGAGTCTGTGTTTACTAATATTTGCTGGGCTTTCTCGATAAATCCCAGCAGTCCTTATCAAGTGGGCGTTAAGAGGAACCTCACAGAGTAGAGGGAGGGTTACATGTGTGCACTGATAACTTTCTCAAGCTTTTCTGCTCCTTTAATAGCACCCATGCATTCCTGCACATGAGAATGGATTTCAGCTGGTTCAGCTGCTACAGAAAGAATGCTCAGAAGTCTGATCTTACTGACAGCTGTTAGCATAGTACCCCTCTCTTTGTTCTATGGTATTCGGTTTTTCAAGTCTTTCCTATGTGCTTACTTGTTTGCTTACTTGCTTTGGTAGTTTTAATATAGTTCTAAATAATTCGGAAATGGGGAATATTGTCTTGACTTTGTGCATTTTTATTTTATTTTTTATTTTTTTATTTGAAGGGTTGAGGCCTCACTTTTTACTCTCTGTAATGGTGTTTGAATCTCTGCCAGTGATCTGCAGCTAGATGGCACATACATGGTTTATATTCTGATCCTGTGGCTTTTATCCAGTGAAGACTCTGCTGGCTCAAGATAGATTTTTATCTGAGCCCTGCTGTCTGGTTCTGGAATTCAGGCATATGAAATATATGATGAAAACACTTTCCCTACAGTGGCACAGCTAGGGGTCTCTTTCTCCCTCTACCCTCATCAATGGCACATTTTTTTTTTTCAGAATCCAAGCTCATCACACTGTCCTCATTCACCAACATCCACTTCAGGTATGTTTTAGAATGCGGGGCGAAA